>VWZW01002794.1:25697-51885 GCA_013397115.1 Edolisoma coerulescens | reverse complement strand
TTTAAAGTACCTCTTTTCCCTAATTTTAAAAATGTCAAATCGGTTCTATAGCTTTCTATAAACTCACTGGAACCATGGTTAGTGTTTAGTGCCAAATCCTATCCTTAGATCATTATTCATGACTATACTTCCAGGATAAATGTTTTGAGGACCTTGTTATCTTCCAGCTCCAAAACATGAAAGGGCCAGTTCAGGAAACAAAGTGGGCATATACATATATATATACATATATATGTATATATGTATATATGTATATGTGTGTGTGTCTGTGTATATATGTACACACATATATAAGGTATGTGTATATATGTTTTCTTGACCAGGGTTCTATTTAAGGAACATTATGTTTCTGTCCCCTGAAGTTACAGCTCTAGAAATGAATGTGCTTGGTGCCCTTTTTCACATGACTCTTTTTCAAGTACTGTATGATTATTAATTAATGTAAATTAGGAGAGAACAATCTGCACAAATTGGATCAAGAGAAAATTCTAGGCTCAAGCTAATTTGGCATTTGGTCTAAAATTCTACATTTAGTAATCTAGCCTGTAAACTCCTCAGGGATTTTCCCTCTGATGTTTTTCTCTCTGTACCATGGAGCATGCAGCCAGTGCTAGGAACTTTGGGGTAATTCCAATTTTTAATCCCCTTCATTTGTGTGGTCAAAAGGGAGCTGTCCGGCTGCCCAAACTGTGCTTTCCAATTCAACTGGAACTGCATTCTGCCTCCACTCCGTGAGTCCATTCGTGAGTAGCTGATGATATCTGCAGATAAAGCTTTGCAGGGTGTTATTTGAGAGTGAAACTGCTGTCGGAGGATAGAGCAACTTGAGTGTATCTGCCAGTCAGCAACCCCACCATCCCAACTTCAGCTGAGCACACACACGTGTAGACAGGCACACGTCAGTGCATTCACACAGACAGTGCCCCATATGGACAGGAAACCCATCAAACAACAAACAGCACTTTAAAAATCTACTTCCACAGATCTGCAAGCTCAAGTAAGTCAGAGATCTAAATACAAAACACCCAGGAACATGCATAGGTACATTTCGTTTTCTAGACAACTATGGCATAAGTACAGAATGTAGATTTTTGGTTTTACTCCAGACAGATCTAACTGTTTTCCAGTATTGTTCCAATCAAAGAAAACTCTCTCAACTTTCCTCCAGCCCTTCCTCAGAAATGTTAAATAGTAAACATTGCTCCATCTGAGAAATCTACCCCAGTAAATTCCATGCACAAACACCTCGTCAGTGTCAACAAACTAACATTTAAACTGAAAGATACTGTCATGCTGACCCTCCTTCTTCTATTTGCTGCTTTTAAAAAACCACAATTATTCCAAACCACACATAGCATGTGACAAGTATAATACCACAATATGGTTATGTATGAGTGAGAAAATCAGAAAATTTAACACTTTTTCCCGTGTTTCCAGAACAGCTTTATCCCAGGATGTTAATATACAAACGCAGAACACTTATGACTGAAGACTTCATTGGAGCAATGGACAACATTTCCATCTCCAGAAAATTCAGCTCCTGCTTCTTTCCATACCAGAAACACTTAACACGCCCACTGATGAGGATTTATCACTTACAGGCACTGACTTCTTGGGGGAAAGGCTAAGAAAGCAGTACCTCCATCCTTAGCTAGTGCTACCTAACAGAGCATTACTCATGGTAGTAATTCCACTGAGGTTAATGGGACTAATCAGTAGAATGGTTAAGGCGAGGGAGAAATAAGCTCCAAATTAACACAGGGAGAAAATAAGCCAAAGAATAATAATGCCCAATATTAAACACAAAACTCTTCCAGGTACTTCTGTCCTATAAGGCTGGTTAGCACAGTTAATGGAATAACAAATAAGTGTTATAACATTACCCACCCATTACGCTGTCACTCAACAAATAATGAAGCCATGACCTTTTCTTGGCATAACATGGGATATAAATGATTAAGCAACAGTACCCCATTCTCCATGATGTTTATAGGAGGGAAATAAGATCTCAGTATAACTAGAGGCCACAGGCGGGACACTTTAAAGGCTACACTGCCATGTGTGTCAATACCAAGGGCTCAGCAACATCTGGCTTAATTCATTTTTTAGCTGTTTACTAACTGGAGACCAGGCGTTATTTCCTCTTTGAGATGGGAAATGCCTTTAATTGATGCCAGTGTATCTCCCTCGTGCCAAATGGGCACTCAGCAGACACTGTGAAAACCTGTGAAGGAGTTGTGAGAGAAGCTGGGGCTGGGATTTGCCCATGGTGCCTCTGCAGACTACAGGCCCTTAGAACAGAAGCTGGGTCTGACTGTGCTCTGAGTTTGACAGAGCTTGAGCTCGTGCAAGGCTTCACAGTGTTTTTGAAACAGAAATGTAGGAGAAGATGGCTAATTCCAAAATCGCTACCCTCCTTTGAACAAAGGAAATGTACCTCTTTAGCACTATGTCTTCCAAAATTCTTTCAGAACAAGTTACAGCCTTTAAGGAACTCTACCCAGCAATCCTTTTTAGAAAGGCAGTTTTTAAAAACAATCACCTGTTGCTAGAGCCTTTTGGGGAGACCTTCTGACCAGTTGGACTCAGTTTGTCTTTCAAAACTCAGTTAAACATTAGCAAAGCTGCTCATGAATAATTTTTCATAAGAAGCTTTTTTTTTCAAATCCATGTTTGGCAGAAAGCAGAAACAATTTGAGGCTGTTAGAGAAAAATCAAACTTGCCTCAGATGATCTGTATCCCCAAACAAGTTTAGAGCACAGCTGCAGATAGGTTATGGAGATATGAGCTTTGTGCACTCACACAAACATCAAACCACATTATTGGCCACAGGAACATGCCAGAAAAGTTCATTTGAAAATCATTATGCATTCATTTCTATGAGTAACACCTCGTGGTCCCCGCTGTGAGTGTGGTTGTGCTGCAGCTATTTCCTTTTATGTCAAAAATGTTTTTTGGAAGTTTGGCATGAGAAACACACTAATACTTTTGTTAAGAAAAATTTCAGGTTCCGCAGCAGGTCTTTGAGAACAGCAGTGTAATGCAAGTGTTCAGATTTTTATCATTTGTAACCCGATTTCAGCTTTGCCTTACATCAGAATAAAATTGCTTCAAAGCTAATTTCAGTCCTGTCCCAAGAGAGCACTTGTCCATATCATGAAAACCGGGATTTTATTTAACACGATTACATGCACATGCTGGTGCAGTCAGATGCCTGACTGGAATAGCAGAGTTAAGACAGGTCAGGATGAAGGTGCACTGGTGGAGCTTGGCTGGGAACCTGCTTTTAGTGTTTTTGGCTCTAGCTGAGAACATCAGTTTCTCATTGGTGAGTTCTGAAAACAAAATTCCTTCCAAAGAAAAAAGAAAAGAAATAAATCCCTTCACAAATTCTACTTTGGGCAATTGTGTATTGGTGTCATAACTTAAAATCAACAAACCATACAAAGGAGGTGAATCAAAGTTAAACACACCTGTGGACATGACATTCTTTGAGTCTGTTTCTTACACCCACTTTTGAAAACAGGCTTCTGATGCATCAGGCTCAGCTGGCAGAGGTATTTTATTCAAGTTCTCCCAGCCGGTACTCCTCTGCAGGTATTAAATCCCTCTGGGGAATGGAGGCACGGAGGTAATAAACATATTCGTTTCATTACAACATCTTAAAAAATGTAAAAATTCTAAAAAACCAACTGTAAGCTGACCTGCAGCCAAAGTACACATTAATTATACAGCTTAAGTCAGGCGGATGCTCAAGGAAAAGAGATATAATGTTACACCCAGCTGGATACTTTGTAGTTAGCACAAATGTAATATAAAGCGTACCAGAGTTTGTCAAGTGTCTGTCTGGATTTTCAGTTTTCATTAGTACTATAATTAAAACCACATTTTCAGCTATATTACCTATAACAAGAAAGGAATGAGAAATGAGGTTGTCAAGGTCAGTCTCTTTCTGCTCTTTATCCTGAGTATCTGCAGGCCACAAGCTGTTGAATTTGGTGTAAACCAGAGTAATAGGATGGAATGTCACGTTACAACCAAACCTTTGTGGTTGAAAAGACAAACTGATGAGGTCACTTCCTTTTAATCACCAACGGAGGGTATTTATCAACAGCCGCATAAGTCAGGGGGACAGGGAGGCAGATGACAGACAGACTGACAGATATATGGAAATACAAACACCCCAAACGCAGATACCACAGAGCTGATGCACGGAACGTTCCTTTGCAGAGAGCTGCACTTGATCTTGTGCTGTCACAATCCTTCCCATCTATAGTTGGCACATAAATGCTTTTTATGCCCTTTCTATGGCTTGTCACAGAGGGCACAGCAAAGATTTGGAAAATACGGACAATGGATGACTTGCACAAAAACAAGCTCAGAAGATTTAGACCCAGATTCATATTTTTAAAACTTCCAGAGAATTCAAAACTTAGCTTAAAGCCTCTAAGGCTAAGTGAGCAGGTAGCAGAGAGCAGAATTCCCAGGAGGGCGACATAGTGTTACAATCATTATAGTGGATGCCTTAATTAGAGATTGGTGGTGAAAAGCAGCACAGCTTCATCAAACTCAGCAGAGCTTAACATTTACTAAGGATCTGACCCATAAATTCCAGTACCAAAAATGCAATTTTTTTTCATATTCAAGTGCAAGTACTTGAGGCAACCAAGGCACCAGTGAATGCAAATGAGATTCCCTAGCTGCAGTCTAGAAGGTAAATATGGGTTTAGCTTTCATGAAACTCAGAAAAAAAAATTTTAAAAAGCAAAGCAGCTGATCAGTGATGTTAAATATAAATGACAGTTCACTTGTGATACTAAAAGGGGATTTTAGCTTCATTAAAAAACAAAAATTAACTACTATGAAGGAGATGAGTGAACTATTACAACACTGAAAGACTTAAAAATGATACCCCAGGAGATAACATTCTGAGAATAAAGTGAAAGAGCTCATATAAAATACAAAAGGTGTGTTGTAAAGAAGGATCAGAAGGGCAGACTTTGAGCTTCATCCAGTCATAAATCAAAAGCTTGTTCTCCATCATTCTTGTCTATGAGGTCAGCTTTGATTCCCAAGCTACAATTCCCAAAGGATGGAGGTATTTCTATTGGCAAGTATGTGTCTTTCTTCCCCCAGGCCGGCTCTACCAGCCCTGCTGTCACCATGGACTGTCATTATCTCAATCTCTTTACTGCCCAGGATTGTTCCATCCTGGAGCCATAGGGAACTATCACAGGGCTGCCAGAGGAAAACCCATTCAGAAGACTGAGGGCATTTGCAACAGATTAATTGACAAAGAAGTTTATCAAGCCAGGCCATCTGCAATAGTTCAGTCATTCTCCTTCACAAGGACCAAATGCTTTAGCACTCCAGGTGACATGTCAGAGAGACAAATTGTTACACAAAATAAAAGTGTTAAAAAAAACAGCTTAAAAATTCTACCACCAAAGAATATAATATCAACTCTCTACCCAGTCATGTGCTTCATATCTTTTGTGTCTGAGTAACTGAAGCAATAACCTTTGAGCTTTAGCTCAGGCAGACTGTCCACAGTCATAAGAACATCCTGTGTAAATAGGGCTCCTCACCTGAGCACTGGAGACTGGTGTAGCACCTCGATTTGCAGTCAGGCATCTCCGTGTACACAGATGAAGGGCAGACACTTCCCATACTGAAATGGCCACAAAATACATTTAGAATGTTGTTTCCTCAACCTTCATGTAACATACTGAACCAAATAATCATTTTTTTCCTAAGTCAAAAAAAAATTTAATTTCAAAAGTTTTCTTGAATATTACTCAACACAGCAGACTTTTACAGTGTTCTTGCACAGGGAGTTCTATTATTTGCTTCATTAAGTATCATCTTGGTTTTACTTCAGTAATTCTCACTTACTATAGAGCAACGTTGCTGTGTGGTGTAAAACCTGATAGTTACTGCGAGTATCTCTAACAAAGATAACATTTACACAGAATAATACAGACATCTGATCCTGTATGTTTCTAGAGATAAAAACCTTCATTCTTTTGACAACAATTCGTAAGGGAAAGGCTTCGATGGCGGTAAAGCCTAAATTTTTTTAAGCCAAGATCGCCCTCTACCGTTTAGGAGAGAGGAAAACTAGTGAGGATCGCAGAGACTGGTTTGGGTTGGAAGGGACCATAAAGCCATCTCTTTCGAGCCCCCTGCCATGGGCAGGGACACCTTCCACCAGCCCAGGGTGCTCCAAGCCCTGTCCAGCCCGGTCTGGAACACTGCCAGGGATCCAGGGGCAGCCACAGCTTCTCTGGGCACCCTGTGCCAGGGCCTCCCCACCCTCACAGCCAAGAATTTCCTCCCAATATCCCATCCGTGCCTGCCCTCTGGCAGGGGGAAGCCATTCCCCCTTGTCCTGTCACTCCAGGCTTTTGTAAAAAGTCCATCCCCATATTTCTTGCAGGTTCTCTTCAGGTACTGGAAATACTGATTATTACTTGTATTCTGATAGGGCTCACATAGGCAAGTTATAATCAAACCAAACTGTACTAAAAACTAAGTTACAAATATTTTCAGGGCTTTTTTTTTTTTTCTGACAGGCAATTTCAGCCTGAAACACAAAAGGAATCATACCATAGAGAAAATCTTGTTTTTAAAGAATTTATTAAAACACATTCTTCAAGGTCACATACAGACCAGACTAGAAGGAACAAGTAATGGAATCAGAACAATAAGTACCATTACACAGACTTTCTTAAACACTTACTTTTTTGTATTTAAGACAGACGGGGAAAAAAATTTTATATATATATATATATAAAAATAGGAAAACCGTGACAAAAAAATGAGCAGACAAGTAACAACCATCTCATTTCAGCTGCACAGGATGGTACAATTCTTGACTCCAGAAAGCACCAGAGCTTCTTTTGTAGCTATAAAAAGCTTCATTTTGATTCAAAATAAACAGGGATTTATTGAACACTACAAGTCAAAGTATGCTGATACATCATCAGTCTCAATGCCAGCAGTGCTGCACTCTGCCTAGAAATGTAGAAGGGCATCTCCACTAAACATTGCCTGTGACCATTATAAACTGATCAATTAAAAATACTTCATTTACCTACAACACTGTTTTTCATCACCAGCTTTAGGGCCAAAACTCAGTTCTGGTTTTAATTCAAGAGACAAGGAGGATTTATAGGGCTGGACAGAGCTTCCATCCCTCTGTCTATCTCACAACTCCAACTCCATGGTGCTCTCCTGGCAAAACAATCCATAAATCCAGTGCCTGTAACCGCCACCAATGTATTTAGGTTGTGATGGAAAGCAAGAGAAACCCATGTGCACATGAAGAATAAAAAGTTTTCCTTAAACAGTTTGGAGTAGGAGGGCAATTGCTTGTTATTCTGAAATAACAAGCCTTGCAAAGAACCTGCCTTCAGCAAATGTTTTGACTCAGAGCAATCGCTATTCACAATGTTTTCTATCAGTGGTTTTTTGGCACAGTTTTAAGAGCCCCAAACAAAACAAACTCAAGTGTGGCTGAAGAACCAACAATGAGGAAAAATCTATAGAAACTCCCAAAATAATGTTTACCATTCTAGAAGTTTCTTTTCTGCCTCAAGTTACAACTGTTTCTCCAAAAATTACACAATTTTATTTCGCATAACAAGAACTTTCCATTCATATCCTCATTGTCAGGTAGTGGTAATGTAGGGATTCCATTTTCTACAAACACACAATTGAAAGAGAAGGGGAGGAAAAAAAAGGAAGATGCTTGAAAATCTTGAAATTCTGTTCCACTTGTTATTTTTTTCCCTCCATAAACAAAAACCTGGAAAAGTAAAATGATTCCTTGTGCGATGTTCTGGTGATATGAGTGGTGGAGTGCTCCCAAAGAGATCTGGGACACCACATGAATTAATTAGTTTTACAAAAAGTTCCAGAAACCGAGATAGGAAATGAGAAGTGACAAGTCTTTGGCATCACAGATGATTGTCTGGAGTTATCAGTTACCAATGTTCTTCAAATTATTTTGATGGTTTGGACATTTCAGATCTGATTTGATCTCCTTGCAGGGAAAGAACAAATCTATAGGGCTTGTTTGTTCCAGGTTTATCTTCACCTGAGAGGATGTACCACCAAGCTCCTCCACTCCTTGTTTCACACCACTCCCTGGCTGTCTCTGCCACACACATTCACGTTCATTCCCAGCTTTTACCTGACGTAAATCAATTATTGATTTTGTCCATGCAACCTGAGTGCAGAACAGCAGATAGAAGATGCTGCATCTCTGCAGCGCTCCACTGTCCCCAGGGATGAGGGCTCTTCCCACAACCCAGGGACAGTAAAACCAGGTTAGGCTTAGCTGTACTTGTCTGGCAATTGGAATTTTAACACTTTACTGGTATGAAAAGTTATTAACTTGTGATAGAAAGCTCTTCAGTTTTGTCTTTGGTTGGTGCAGGCAGACACAAGAGCCAGATGTTCCCAGAGGAACCTCTGACAGCAGTTCCTGGCCCAGCCAATTATTTAAAAGCCCGATAAAAATTCTGATTAAATCATACCTTTCACCAATTAAATCTTCCAAATTACATATTTTAACCTATGCCTGTGACTATTTTTATTCACTTTACACAGGCCCCCAGTCTATAAACTGACAAAGACTTCCAGAATGTAAAGACTTGATGTTGATGCTCTCCTTTTTATTGGTCAAAAGGACACTTTTTGGCAGAAAACTAACTGTTGTTAGTTTTTCCTACAAAATACACCACAAACAAGCTTTAGCACATCCCAATTTGATGTGCCGGGCAACAGCTCGGTTGAAGAAATAAACAGAACTCCCTGATAGGTAATCAGCCAATAAACATAACATTTGTCATTTAATTCTGGAAGATGCCGAGGGTAATAAGGAAACTCACAGGACTTCCTCAAGTTTGGATTCGGGGTGCTTTTTCCCAATCTTTTTCCTATACCTACTTCAAATTTCACACTTACTATCCCTATTTATTTCTGCCACAGCCGTTATCACCATTTTAGATTCTGTGCAATACCCTTATGATTCCTACTACATGAAGGCACCCAAATTCCTGAGAATTCTTTTGATCTTTTCAAAGAACAACCAGGAGCGTTACCATTGTTACTCTTTTTATAATTATTTATCAGCCTCATGCTGCTGCTTCCATGAAGGTGCAATCCCCAGAGTTCAAGTCTGCAATAACTTTCTCCTGAATAGGCAAAAATCAATCACAAGGGGAAAAAAATACAGCAAATTTCACATTTTTATCAGAGTACAAGTGTTGTACATAATGTCTAATGGGAGCACAGCTAAAAACAAAAGGAAAAACAACATACCTCCTCCTCTGTGCCTTTCCTGAGTTATTAAAATCATGTTTGCAGCTACAGTGACTGGCTGTCCTCACGTTGCCTCAATCCTTAGGATGTATTTCTTCCCATAGTTCATCATAGTCTGCAACATCTGGACTGTTTTAATTCCCCATTATGCTCAGTAATGTAATTTTTGTACCTCTGCTATCATATTCTGCATTTTAATAAACTCGTCTTCTCCTTGATCCTCTCATCATCTGTTTCTTCATTCCCTGAACCCATCCTAAATCCTGCCATTCCAAGCAATTTGCTCCTACAATCCTTCTCAGGCAGGTTTCAATAAAACTTCCAGCTGTGGAACCAAAGTTACTAACGTAGGGCTAAAATTTAAAGTCTCCACACCTGGAGATCTTGCACTGGCTGTACTGGGAATCCCACCAAACTCAAACCACTTGTGCCCAGCCATTCCTTTGACTTGGAACATCTTTGGAAGTCTCCATGGCATTATCCTCTAGGTTGATGCCAAAACTCACTGTTTTGTGCCTGGCCCCTTCACAACGCAGCTCTGTGTCTAAACACAGGCTGTAGAAATGCCTCAATATAACTTTAAGAAACAAAATCCCACACTGTTAATTAATTTATTTATTTCTTCCTCTTAATAAATGGCCAGAGTTACGCACAGAATAGACCAGAAATTCTGCAAAAAGAGATCTATTGGAATGCCCTAAGCATAGGCAACAGCCCAGCTCTTAAAAAGAGGGAGCCAAAAATATTTTTTCCTCCCTGGAGCCATCCTTTATGCTAGTTAAGTTCAAATAAAAACTCCATACAAGAGCCTTAAAAAACTATTTTTACAGCACGATTGAAAGTAGTACCATGACAAGAATATTTGACATTAAGTTCATGGTTTAAAAGAGCAGAAACTGCTCATTTTCTACTGTTAGAAAGTCCTATGTTCTCTGCACATAGAAGTGACCACCCAAAACCTCCACAAGGCACCCGCTCAAGATCATCCCTGCTCTTGCACGTGCTGTGAGTGAAGGCTCACATCCACCTCCATGTTTTATCATGGAATTACAGAATGTTTTGGGTTGAAAGGGAATTTAAAGCCCATCTAGCTCCACCCTATGCCATCAGCAAGCACCTTCCACTAGACCAGGCTGCTCCAAGCCCTGTCCGAGTTGATCTTGGAACATTGCCAGGGATGGGGCAGCCACAGCTTCTCTGGGCAGCCTGTGCCAGGGCCTCACCACCCTCACCAGGAAGAGTTTTCTTGCCAATATCCCACCTAACACTGCCCTCCATCTTTGTGAATTCATTCCCCCTTCCCCTATCACTTTTAAGAACCAATGGGACTATCAGGAACAGGATAGTTATGAACACACCCTCGAAGGGATTTAAAAGGGAATTAGAGGAGGGAGATCCGCCCGCGCCCCTCCCCGGAGCCCTCACGGAGCCCCGCCCCCGGCGCTCGAGACCGCCCCTTCCCGCCTCGCCATCTCAGCCAATCAGCGCAGAGATCGCCACAGCCGCTGCGCCCGTTTGCGCTTTAAATCCCGCCCCCCCTCGCTGCTCACCAATCAGAGCGCTCCTCTCATTAGGACGTGAGGAAGACCTGCGTGGCTTTCCACTCACTCTCTGAGTCGCAGCTTCCCATTGGGCGATGGGCAGATGGGCGGGGCCAATTCGAACGGGCGGCGGCGGAGAGCGGCGCCATGGTGAAACCGCTGAGGGGTCGCGATCCCGGTCCTGACACTGCCGAGGGTCCCGGCCCCACGGTGAGCCCCCCGCTGCCCGCCCTGGCGCCAGCCGACGGCTTCGCCTCCTCAGACGATGAGACTGACGAGGAGGAATCGGGCCCGCTCCACATCTCCTGGTAAGGCGACACCCGCGGGGACCTTTCCCTCAGGAAACTGTATTAAATTCTTCTCCTGAGAAACAAGAGGGTTTTCTCTTCGCGAAGGAAACCCGAGCTGGGCTCTGGTGGCCTTCCAGGGTGGGGGTGGCTCGGTGGTGCCCATGAAAAGGGATTAAAGCGGTGCTGGGGAATTGTCAATGGATGTGGTTGGGGTTGGAAGGGGCCTCTGGAGGCCAGCTGGTCCAACCCCCTGCCTAAGCAGGCTCACCCCCAGCAGAATGCACATCCAGGTGGGTTTTGAATGTTTCTGGGGAAGGAGACTCCAGGACCTCCCTGGGCAGCCCGTTCCAGGCCTCTGTTCTTTACTCACAGGGTGGGGATGCCCAGGCACAGGGTGCCCAGAGCAGCTGTGGCTGCCCCTGGATCCCTGGAAGTGTCCAAGGCCAGGTTGGACGGGGCTTGGAGCAGCCTGGGATAGTGGAAGGTGTCTCTGCCCATGGCAGGGGATTGGAATGAGATGATCTAAAAGGTCCCCTCCAACCCAAACCATTCTGTGATTTTGTCACCCTCAAAGTAACATTTTTCCTCATATTCACTTTCCATGTTTCAGTTTGTGCTTGTTGCTCCTCATCCTCCCACCAGACACTCGTGAAAGGGTCTGGCCCCACCTTCTTGACACCACCTCTAAAGATATTTATATATTTAAATAATCAAAATCTTCCCTTCTGATTTTTATCTATTTTACTTTTTATTTTCTGATAGGTTGCCTTTGTCTCCTCTCTATTCTTCAGAGCTCTTGGGATTGTGTTCCCTTCCAGGTAAGAAGCATTCACTGAAATTTGCAGGCCAATTTGAAAGCTGAAGAGGAGTAATACCTTGTACCCCAAAATTCTGTGTTGTGGGTGACGTCTTTTGTAATCTACCACTGAAATAAGTGTTTTGGAAACACCAAACCTAATCTAGAGAATATCTTAATGCAAGATCACATTTTTTAAAGTTATAGAAGTAAACATATAAGCTTTGACTGCATTTTTAACTACCAAAACTGCAGCCATGGTGAATCTGCACTGAACTCTTAAATGATCTTTATCCAGCCCTTTTATTTGTTGGATGATATTTGTGTTTTGTGGAGGGGGTTTATGCTGTATCCTGATTTAAAATATCCAAAACTTTTCATCTGGAAAACACAAAGCATCTTAAAACCTTGGGCAAATTTCTTTCTTTAATCCTATTACATTACAGTATTAAGCAGATAATGGTGTTTAAACTGTCTTCTGCACCAGGGATCTACTTGCAAAAACAAGAACTGTGTTTTATTGGGGTTTGGCTTTGTTGCTTGCTTTGGTTTTGGGGGGAGGCTGCCTGTGCTCTGTTCTTCAGCTGCAGCAGCCATCCCATAATTGTCACTCACCTGGGGTGGTAATTGTTGTTCATAACTTGTTTCAGGTTGCAGGTTTAAGGATGTCAGAAGAAATCTTCAGAAAGATATAGGTGAGTGTTCTTTGTGTCAAGGGCAAGAACAACGTGCAGCTGCAGCAGATATTTTATCAGAGTCATCATCATGACTGGAGATCCCTTTTAGATGTGCAGTGCCACTTCCTCTGCAGCTTCTCTATGAATATGGAATAAATAGTCAGGATACTTCCAGGCTGGAGCTGCACAGTACCCGTGAGGCATCTTCTGAGCAGCTGGGATCAAGATGAATTACAAACTTGTAATCTTCCTTCTTCCCAGAGAAAAGTGAAATTAGGATAGAAAAGATGGAATTATGTAAAATTTGTGCTGAGTATTCAGCTGTAAGCACTAAAGGGCAGAGACTAATAGCAAATCCCCACAGTGTTTGGATAAGTCAAGCTTAGGAAGAAATTCCTGGCTGTGAGGGTGGGGAGGCCCTGGCACAGGGTGCCCAGAGAAGCTGTGGCTGCCCCTGGATCCCTGGCAGTGTCCAAGGCCAGGTTGGATGGGGCTTGGAGCAACCTGGGATAGTGGAAGGTGTCCCTGCCCATGGCAGGGGGTGGAACAAGATGGGCTTTAAGGATCCTTCCAACCCAAACCATCCTGGGATTCTGTGATTTAAACTGGAGATGGGACAGAAACATACTTAGCAGGCTGTCCTGACTGCTGGTGTGTTCTCCAGTGAGACTTCTCTCAGGATTCCCTCTGAACTGAGAAAATTCCTCTCCTGCATTACCTGAATGGAAATGTGGGAGAGCCTCAGTGGAAGGAAAAAATGCTCAAACCAAAATTGTTCACTCATATTGTGTTAGCCCCAAAGATTAAACAAGAGACTCAGTACCAAGGTGCTTATCTGTTTATCCTTAAGCTTGATAAGCTTTCGTTTATTTGCAAGTGTCTTAATTCGTTGGCAGGAGAACTGAAGAACTGTGGGATCCAGGATGTGTTTGTGCTTTGTACCAGAGGAGAGCTCTCAAAATACCGAGTGCCAAACCTGATTGACACCTACCAACAGCACGGGATCTGTGTGCACCACTACCCCATTCCTGATGGGAATGCTCCTGACATTGCCACCTGCTGCAAGATCCTGGAAGAGCTCAGAAGCTGCCT
The DNA here is from genome assembly GCA_013397115.1 of Edolisoma coerulescens. NCBI lineage: Eukaryota > Metazoa > Chordata > Aves > Passeriformes > Campephagidae > Edolisoma > Edolisoma coerulescens. The sequence goes on along the minus strand of VWZW01002794.1, from coordinate 38,158 downwards.
GGAAAATAAGCAGAAAACAATGATACAGTAGGTTCTGGCTGCCTCTCCATCACCCCACATTCCTGTAAAGGATGCCAGCTCCTCTCCAGACCTATGAGTAGGGGAAACAGGACAGTGTGAAATGGCAGTTGCATTCCTTAGGGTTAGTTCATGCTGTGAAGTCTGCTTGTTCTTCCTCCTGCACCTGTTTGGAGAGAATTCTTCCTTTGAAAGACCAGAATGTCCCATTTCAAGATTAGAATATCCCATTTCCCCTTGCTCTGTCCAGCAAGAGTTTTAAAGTGTGTTTTGAGTGGCACCACAGGGCTCCTTGCTTACCTGGATATCAGGTGTACAGAGTGAGTTGTGAGCCTGTTGTCAGAGGCTGTGGCTGCCCCATCCCTGGAAGTGTTCCAGGCCAGGCTGGACAGGGCTTGGAGCAACCTGATCCAGTGGAAGATGTCCCTGCCCATGGCAGGGGGTGGAATGAAGTGGCTTTAAGGTCCCTTCCAACCCAAACCACTCTATGATTCTGTAACATGCCCCTGGACTATTTCTCAGGGACTCACTGGGTTCCAGCAGTGCAAAATTCTCTCCTAAAATCCATTAATGAGTTTAAAGGAATTTATTTAGCTGAGCTCAGAATAAAGGGGAAGAGCTCTCCAAATTCCATGTTCCCTGAATGATCCCACTGACAGCTTCCTGTACAGACATCCACTGAGTCCTTGGTCTTCCAGCTGGCACAGAACCCTGCTGCTCTCCTCACAGCTATCCTCAAACCCTTAATCTGGAGTAGGATGTAAAGAAAGTTGAGATTGTCCATCCTTGTGCTGTTTCCTGTCCTCCTGTGCCTTTGGAACTATTACCAGGAATGAAGGGGAACTTTCAAATTGCAGTTTTCATGGAAATACACAGAAAGTCTGAAGAATAAATAGGAGATATTGAAATAGGTATTGAAACAGAACATAGAAAATATGGAGAAATTCTTGTTCTGACCTTCTTGTACCACTGCTCCTCTTGATTATATTAAGGCAAGAACTGTGTCCATATATTTACGTGTTGGGGGGTCCCTGGGTGCTTTAGTTTGCTACAGCTCCTTACATCCAGATGTTTTCTTCTCTCCCAGCTGTTATGGTGGCCTCGGACGCTCGTGTCTCGGTAAGCACTGGTCTCCCTGCCTGACTCACCCATCCCACAAACCCATGGAGCCAAATTCTGCTGGAAGGTTCACTGTGGATGCAACGCAAACTGCCACTACCAGGAGCAGCCTGGTTAAGAGAAAGGAGATGAACCAATTCCTTTGTGTCTGTCTTCATCCCAGTGTTCCCCCTTAAAGCTTTCGGGAGCGTTAGTTACTGTGTGTGCCCAGGAGGAAGGGGTGGTGATATTGCCAGAAGACACAAAGGGGAATTAACTGGGTGTACTGGCACTCATTCCTGAAAAGCCTAGGAATTGCATCCCGGATGCTGCTGGGAAGGCAGGGGGAAAACAGTGGGAGGGTTTTCACCTATTTCCAAAGCCCATAGGCTTAGGCAGGAGCAGCAGGCAGATGGGCCAGTGCCCAGAAATAGGATTCTGCAAGAGATCCAATAGATCTGGGACCCAGATAGTTTTGCCAGGGTGGTTTTCATGGGACAAACCTGTGGCTGTGTGCAGTCAGAGGTGCTCATCAGCATCCAGGTGTAAATTCTTTCCCTTACAGTGGCTGCCTGTCTCCTGCTCCAGCTTTCGGACACCCTGGCACCTCAGCAGGTGATAGAGAGCCTCAGGAGCCTGAGAGGATCCGGGGCCATACAGACCATCAAGGTAATGGGGCTGCAGCAGGTAATACACAGGTCCAAACATCAGTGAGAGCTCAGCCAGTCCCCTCCTTCCCTTGCCAGAGAGTTCCCTCTTTCTTTCCAACAGCTGCTCTCTGGGGTTTGAGCTGTTTCCTGCTTTCAGGAACAGCTCCTCCCAGGGAACTAGTGACAGAACGAGAGGAAAAGGCCGCAAGTTGCACCAAAAAAGGTTTAAGTTGGATAATAGGGAAATTTTTTTTACTGAAAGTGTTGTCCAGCCCCAGCACAGTTGTCCAGGGCAGTGGTGGAGTCCCCATCCCTGGAGGGATTTAAAAGCCATGTGGATGCACTTGGGGACATGGGGCAGTGGTGGCCTTGAAGTGCTGGGGGAATGGTTGGACTCAACAATCTTAGAGGGATTTTCCAACCTAAATGATTCCATGATTCAAAATAAAGCAGCTTTGAATTCTGACACCTCCCACCCCTGAGGACCATGTTTGCATTGCCTTGGGGTAATACATCACCTCTGGCCATTATGGGGAACCACAGGATCCCAGTCAAGATCCATGGAATCTGTCTGACAGTGAAAAATCCCACAGGATGTGCAGTAAGCACACGAAGAACAAACGGACCCCAGAGGGTGCAGTTTACATCCTGGGGTATCAAACAGCTTTTTAAGATGGGTGGTGCCTCTTCTGAGAGTGCAGAGCACTCACTGCAGACCTGGTTGTGCTTTTCCAGCAGTACAATTTCCTCCATGACTTCCGTGAGAACCTGGCTGCACACCTGGCAACAAAGGACCCGGTGATGAGATCAGCATCACGGTAGCTGATCCTGCCATGGGCATCTTTGTGTCTCTGTGGAGAACTCCTGGACAAGACACCTCTCTCCTGAGCTTCCCTCAGTGCTACTGCCTCTGTGACACAGCTTCTCCCTTCCAAATCCATGTGTAAAGTATTGGGATGGGGAAGGAAATCCTAGAGGACATCTGGCATCTTTCTCTCTTTGGTGACTTTAATACTCACTGCCTGAAAAATATGTGTACAAGTGTGTTTGTGTCCATTGCTGTTCTGCTGGTGGCCTGCACGCCTGATGGGCTGGTTTTCCATTTAATAACATAGAGAGTCCTGCTGGGCTAATGGAGCTGGATAAAAATTACATCTCTGGAGCTGTTTAAAAACACCCTCAGCTCTGCTGTAAAGCAAAGTCAAGTCAAGCTGGAGCACTCGCCCCTTACGAGCTCGTAACAACTCATTCTAAAATGTCACGGTTCTGCTCAGTGTGTTGAGGGATATAGAAAGGAGTCTCCTCATTCCAAAAGCAGGAGGTGTTGTAGCAGGAATCTGTGACAAACCCAGCAGGGGGCTTGTAGGTGACTGTGGCAGGGAGACACTGCTGCAGCTGCGTGGGTGAGCTGGCACAGCCCTTCTGCCTGCTGCCACCACTGAGAGTAAACAAACAATCAGCTGGGGGCTGGGAGGATCTCACAGGAACAGTCTTCTAACAGGCCCCAGCACTCCTGTTTCTCTATATCCAGTCATAAAAGGAAGATGGAACAGCTCCTGGTTTTTGATAAAGTTCAGGACCTTCTGAAGTCAAAAGTTGGGACATGAGACTCCACACAGCACCAGGGGGTGGAGTTTAACAAGTCCCTGCTTTGTGAACTTCAGAATTTATCTTCTAACGTGTTTGAACCCAGACACTTGAGCACAAGGTGATTTGTGCAATTAATTAGTTCCGACTGCCATTCCCTTCCCTGCCCTTTGGCAGACAACAGGGACTTTTCCAGTTTCCACAGCACAGAATCATTTACAGCCAATAAATGCTCCAAATGTGCTTCAGTGCTTAATCCTTGCAACTAATGGCTTTCAGATATTAAATATTTATCACATGACTCAGCAGGAAGCTTGCTGAGGGCGAGAGAAATGTTCTTTACTTTCTCCATAATCTTTTGCCTCCTGGAACTCCAAAAACAACCATCAGGTTCACATTTTGAATGCCAAAGGCCTGGTACTCCAGCAAGGCATCACACAAGGGTTACTCCAACACTGCTGAGATGTGAGGCTGATGCTGCTGGACATGAATGGTGTTATCCACACCCCTGGGCAGCTGGGAATACTCATCTGCACCCCACGTTCAGCTAAAGCTGGTCAGCAGCAGGACAGTGCAAACACTTTGGTAAATTTTCCTGGGCAAAGCCCCTGCAGCTGGAGGGGCTGCAGGAGCAGCTGTCAGTCGGGCTCAGGCAGGCCTGCGTTGTTTATTCCGGTGTGGAATTTGGCTCAAACCAGCCCAAATGCCAAGGGAATGAGAAATTTCTTTAGAAGGCTAAGGAGAGCCAGGGGCTACAAGCAGCCAGTCTCGTTTCCATCATGGATTAATAAATATACAAACAAAAGAAAGGTTTAATGAGCTTTGCTTCCACAGGCTGAAGTCATCTCTTACATCTCTGGAGGAGCTAAGCAGCAGAAAAATAAAAGTGATCCAATAGGAATAATATTCATGAGTTTCCAAAAAAGCCTTTCAAAAATTCTTCTGTGAAAAGCTAAAAATTATGATTGCATGAGGAAAAAAGTAATCATGGAATGCTAAGGGCTTGAGCAGTAAGGGCATGAGAAATGCTCAATAAATGCAAGGAAAGTTGAGAAAAAATTTTATGTACAAAGCAATAAGCTGTCAGGACTATTATTACTTAGGAAAGAGAGTTTGAAGTTATCACAGCCTGAATTCTCTTACCCCCAGTATATTTAAAAAAACTAGAAACTGCCCCTCTACATCCCCTGGGAACCCAAACTTTGTCATAATAGCCCAGAAAAGGGAAAAGTTGTGGAGGAGAAAGGACAGTCCCAAAGCCGTGGAAGGACTTCCACCCAGAGATCAAACACATCCACTTGGACAGATGCCATGAGTAGTCTGTTCATTCATACTCAGCACAAATAAGGTGGAAAGGGGGACATTTTCACCATGTCCTAAAAAATAAGTTGAGGGTCACTCAGTGAAGTCTGGCAGAACTGTTAAATACCTGTTTTTTGCACACAGCAATTCCATTGCAGAACTCATTGTCTCAGGATTGCCCAGAGCAGCTGTGGCTGCCCCATCCCTGGAAGTGTCCAAGGCCAGGCTGGACAGGGCTTGGAGCAGCCTGGGACAGTGGAAGGTGTCCCTGCCCATGGCAGGGGGGGGGATGGGATGGGGCTTTAATGTCCCTTCCAACCCAACCCATTCTGGGATTCTGTGATCTTCCAGACCAGGCTATAGAAGTGCTCCTAACGGAACTGAATTGATGACAGAAAAGCCATTCAGAGCTTTTTAAAATGCCAAAGCCCACTCAGAACATCTGTAACACACAGATTTCCGAATTTCTCACTCTTCAGGAGATACTCAACACCTGCCCTGTTTCATATTCCTTTCTCAGCCATTGCCACTGCCCAACACACGAGTGTTGCAATATCTGGATTTCTGGTGGAACCCAGTGCAGCCATTCGTCCAACTTCTATTGTCTTTAACACCCAAGAGACCCAAAGTGAACAAATACACAGTTTATGCAAAAAAAAAAGTTTTACTAGAACAGGGAAACTGCATTGTTCTCCAGCACAGGTAAATGAAAAAGATTCCTAATTATTACTGGTAAATTAAGCAGCTGTTCACAGTCACAATGTACAATGCAAGAGTTATCTGAAACATCTTCCCCTGCCCCGTCTGCTATTTAACTTCATGAAAAAAAGCAGGAAATCAGAGCTTCCCTTCTCTAGAGGTAACTCAATTCCATGTTCTATTTTTAAAGGGAATGCAATTATCCACTGTAAAACGACTGATGAACACAGTGAGGATCTGTTGAATTTAAAAACAAAACAAAAGGCACCAGATAAAAGAAGTGTTGCTGAATTTGAGATTTGTTTTTTATTATCGTTTATTGCACTAAGGAACAGCGGGGCAGTTTCACAATCTCACTTTCGGCTTTGAAAAATCTGTAGTATTTACTATTCTGAAACCCAAGAGTGTTTTCATCATTGGACTTGATAAACGTTGGAGGTTTGTCCATTTGTTAATCAGACAGCACAGACATTTAAAAAAAAATCATTTAAATTCATTCCTTCGTGGACAATTCAGCTTCTCCTACCACAATGACACAGGCTCGAGATTAAAGCAGGGTTAATGTTTGGAGAAGATACAGAAGGCTCTGGACCATGCACATACAGGGAAAGATTAACCAGATAGAAAAAAAAAAAATAAACCAAAAGAGAACTATTTTTGCATTTGTGTCCATGAATTAATATGCTAAGACCAACGTCACCTACGGGCAAAACACACAGCATTCCAGTCCTTCCCAAGCACTTGGAGCTAGGGCTGATTTAGAGTAAAGAGTGGGATACACAAGTCCAAGTGAGCCACTACAAAGCCCATCCTACAGCGAATCCCTAGTGCACTAAGGCTAGTAGTAACCAACACCTACTTGAAGGTTATGGCTGTTCCTTATGGAGTGCAAAGTCAAAACTTTTCAAACCCCAGTCATCTTTATATTAATTTACACATAATTCATTAATTTCAGCGTCCCAGTAGAATATAAGAAAACAGTCTTTCCACAAGTATAAAATGTGGAAATATTTTAAAAATAGGGGAGTCATTGTGTTCTAACTCAATTGCAAACATCAGGTTCCGGATTTAATCTTGGTCAGAGGTTCTTGTTGTAAAGAATCCGTGTTTTTTGTGGCTTTTGCATGCACTTAACTGGAACAAAGCTTGCTGAATGTCTTCTTAAGAGCTCACCAGAACATAAATCATGCTGCAAAAGAAAATAAAAATATTAAGATGCATAATTTTGATTAGTGTTACACATTTAATTATAACAGTCTATATTATAAGGAACAAGTCCCTTTGAGATATGTGGATGGTGACTGAAGATTTGACACAACTCTTCTACATTTGACTTCAACAAAATCACATTTACATCAAATACTTTTCTCTGAAAACAATGTTTCAGCTTCTTAATGAAAACAAGAATTTATTTTATTTTATTGTATTATGCTTAACAGAAGAAAAGCTCAGAGCTTTTCTGTCTACAGTCATGGAACAGAGATTCAAAATAGTAATTCTGACCAAATTAGGATTTGTGTTTTAAAGAAGAATCAGAGGTGAATGTGGATTCTTTTTCAGGAAACTTGGCACTGCAGATGATCATATAGATTCCCAGCATGTTTTGGGTTGGAAGGACATTGTAGATCATCTCATTCCAACCCCTGCCATGGGCTGGGAGACTTTTGGCTAGGCCAGGGTGCTCCAAGCGCTCTCCAACCTGGCCTGGAACACTTCCAGGGATCCAGGGGCAGCCACAGCTTCTCTGGGCACCCTGTGCCAGGGCCTCACCCCGTTCACAGGGTACAATTCCTTCCCAATATCCCATGTGACCCTGCCCTCTGGCAGTGGGAAGCCATTCCCACGTGTCCTATCACTATACGTCCTTGTCCAAAGTCCCTCTCCAGCTCTCCTAGGCTTCCTACGGACAGTATTTCTCTGCTGCACTGAGCCAAAAGTTCCGACTGAAGAGGAAAACTTACCCATATAGGTAGTAAAAAAAAGATAGAAGGTAGAATGCTAATTTGCACCATCCTTCTTTCTGGCAATAGGCTAAAATATCTGCATTCATGATGGTCGTAGGATCGTAGAGCCCTGGGCCGCTCATCACGGGTCTGCTCATGTACCTGGAACGAGGCACAGGCACGTGTGGGGTGACAGCCATGGGAAACGTGGGTCCTGCCCCCCACCCACCACAGAATACCAGAACTGAGACAAGGAGTAACACCCTTTACAGAGAAGCGATTCACATGTCTTATACAGGAGAATGGAATCGCCACTTCCACTGGCATTCCACACTGGGAACTGTCTCAGTGCACCTCTGACACGTCAGCGACTTCAACGCACACAACACAGCTCAATTCTTGCACGGCACAAGAGAATAAAACATAAAAACACCCGAGAAAGCCAGGTGATGGTTCTTACTGTTAGCCATGACCTAAACTTTCCCAGAAAGCATCTGTGTTTTCCCAAGACACAGAACACTGGACAGAACACAGCAACAGAGAATGAGTAACAATTCACTGAGCAGAACAGACTTGCCAAAATTACCTCCAAATATGATAAGCCAACAAGGGCATATTGAGACCCAGTGTGAGCCACTCTGCTGCACAGAGAAACATGACACAGAAGAATGCATGGATGAGGTACTCTGGAAGTACAAGCTGGAAAAGAAAAAGATGAGTTAGAAGTTTCGATTACACAGAGCAAAATGTGGCGTTTCAGCTACTTTGGAGGTGAGCGATTGCTCAAAAATATTATTTAAAACCAACACTAACAAGAACAAGACTGTGGAATGTGAAGGCAGCAGCCAGCACTATGTGCCTTGCTGTTTTCACATGATATTCATGAACCAAGGAGAAAAATTTAAAAGATAAAATACTCGGATCAGTATTTCTTTATTGCTTCTATTAAATTAACAGATTCCACGCTTTATGCGGGACACTCAGAAGAGATCACTGAGATATTTCTGCTCATGCAACAGAGAAATATCAATAGGAAACATGCTCTGCAGAACAGTTTATAAGCAAAAAGAGGTTTGTGTTTTCCTGTTTTCCAGCTTTGTTTTGGTCTTCACAGATCTAGAACTTTTCAAAATCAAATTATTCCCAAAATGTAACACCCCAGGCAGAGCTTTACCCAACCAAACCAACGGTGATGTGGTCACACACACAGGTCTGCACAGAGGAGCTGCTCTGCACGGACAGTTTGGGGGGGGAATTGGGCAGTTTTCCCTCACAGGTTCCCACTGTGCATGCTTTACAGCATCATGCTTCCAGCAGAAGCCCACAGAGCTCAGTATCAGGGTACTAGGGATCACAGGAAGCATGGAATGCTGCGTGTATTTGTGTTGTTAAAAGGAACGACATGGAGAGGTACAGAAAGTAAACACATGCAAAGAGCTGCAAAATCTCACACCCCACACACGAGTTAAGTTTCTACAAGTCACCCCAAAGCATTGCTATTTACTGCTTTATCACCAGGTTCAGAAGGAATCATACAAATCAGACTGGTTTGAGTTGGGAGGGACCTTAAAGCCCATCCAGTTCCACACCTTCCACTATCCCAGGTTGCTCCAAGCCCTGTCCAACCTGGCCTTGGAAACTTCCAGGGATCCAGGGGCAGCCACAGCTTCTCTGGGCACCCTGTGCCAGGGCCTCACCACCCTCACAGGGAAGAATTCCTTCCCAATATCCCATCCATCCCTGCCCCCTGGCAGTGGGAAGCCATTCCCTGTGTCCTGTCCCTCCATCCCTTGTCCCCAAGTCCCTCTCCAGCTCTCCTGGAGCCCCTTTAGGCCCTGCAAGGGGCTCTGAGCTCTCCTTGGAGCCTTCTCTCCTCCAGGTGAACACCCCCAGCTCTCTCAGCCTGGCTCCAGAGCAGAAGCAGCAGATCTGTAAAGCTTCTGCCTTCTCAACTCAGGCCCATTAAAACTTCTCCTCATGGAAAACACCCCATTTTTACCCAGAGGTTTAAATTGTCTACGTGTGTGTGCATGTACACACACACAACACACTCTGCCCCTCTTTTTTTGTGCAATATGATTAACATTGCATGGGATGATTACATCAAAGTTTCAGTGGTTTCTACTTTTTTCTTCTTCTTATAAAACCCCAAAATATCTTCCTAGAAATCTAAAAGCTACCTAAGCTATCTAACAAACACGCTCACCACCTACTTTGCTACAACATTCTAATTCTCTAAATGAAGAATATCAAACAAAGCAAACCTGCATCAACACCACCAAAATTCAGCTGTTTTACACAAAATGTTTCAAGTAAATGTTTTCATCCAGATCCTTCTTTGCATACTTACCATTTACACATGGCAATTATTTATAGCAGAACAACCACCCTGTCCACCACACAATGCATTTGGCAGCCTGCTCAGACAGATTCACCAGGCCTGAAAAATCTGTATTTATTTACCTACACATCTCAAAATACATTTTTCTTTTCTCTTGTTTATTATACCCTACTCCCATACCAGAATACCTGCCTCTTTCCAATCTCCCCCACTTGATCCTCCCTGCCTGTCCTAAAGAAAAATGAATTATATCAGACCCTACCATATTTATCACAGAACTGAGGGAGGATGGATCTGGTTGCTGAGAAAAGACACGACTATAACAGGAGCAGGGAAGAGAAGGAATCAGCAGTGTACTAAGGAGTTACTATTTTAGGCTAATCTTTCCACTGAAGTGCCTCAATTCCTACCAGGATCTTTGGTTCTTTGTACAGGAAAACAACACACCTGCGTGTTTGTCCAGCATCACATACCAGACCCCCTCAAGAGCCTGAACGTCACTTTTGGGGACTAATCTGTTTCCTCAGGAACAGCAAATACAAAGTTACTTCAAACTTTCAGTTCACAAAGCTGCCATGTAAAGGACACTCCATGCACGTGGGCAGCAGAAGGTTAATATTTGGTTAAACATGCACATTTTGACACTACGAAGGTTGCAGTAAGGTCATAATGCATCGATGTAATGAGAGCTGGCCTCTCCCACACTGCAGCAGAGATGACTGGAACAGACCAAGCAAGGGAAACTGTTAGATGCACAGCTCTCCTAACAGCAAACCTCCTCTCCTCCTCCCCACCCCTCCTCACACTGAAATACTCACTTGAATTTGTGTGCTGTACATATAACATGCTCTTTCTTCCCCCCCCCACTTACTGTAAATTCTTCTTTTGTTGCATATTTTACTCAAAACACACTAAAGCTATAGTCCAGGCCACGCCACTGTGCTGCCCCTGCACCCTCCCTCAGCCTGGGCACACACAAAGGAAAAGCCATGAGAAATGCACAAAATGCTGCAGGATCAACCTCTGTGTTCTTTAACAAGCCTCCCTGATGCTGCTGGCCTGTAAGAGACACGGGTAAATAGTTTGCCTCAAATTCATTTCCTAAGCCAAGGAGTGTCCGAGTTGCATCTGAGAGAGGACACTGGGACACACCCCTGATCCTGGAACACAGAACAGAGAAGTGAGGACATCACCTATCACCTTCCACTCACCTAAACCCTCAAAAAAGAATCCGAATTGACTTGGTCAATGCTTAAAAAAACCCCAAGTATTCTCCTCTAATCTGAATTCAGTAAATCTGGCTTGAAAAAACACCATTTATTTCTGCCTGAAGTTATTTTCTGACACCTAACAGGCATGTAACAGTTTTCCCCATGTTGCTGGGTAAGCAAGCAGAATTGGTTTGGCACAAAATATGGAAATCCATGAGGTTGTTATAAACCCCAACGAACAAATAACGAGCAGATGAACAGGCAGACTAAACAAAACAGCTAAATAGTATTACAAATGTTCCTAACAAAATGAAAGGGAAGTTCAAAAACATGAAACTGAAAAGCAGTACACACCTTTAATGCAATTTTGACTCTTTTAATCTTTTTGACCTTTTCAACTGTCTTTGTGCCGAAAATGTGGAAAGCAGATTGAAAGAATGTTAGTATGACAGCTGACAAGATCACCATCAGATTAATAACAGTCAGAATATTCAACTTGAAAGTAAAGAATCAGACAAAGAATTTCCCTAGAACTTCTACCAACAGCAAGGGCTTCTCAACCCAGATGCAATTCTATTGCCCAGGCTGATTGCATCAAGATAACACCAAAAATAAGCACTTTACACATATTTATTTAGCAAAACAAAATGTTCAGTGTGCTACTTACAGGATTGAGTGTATTACATTGGTCTATAGGGTTCTTGTAATCAGTCTTCAGTTCATCAAATGCTATAATCTAGAGGAAAAAAATGAAAGAGTTTTGATTCCCCAGGAGTAATTGTGTATTTTATCCATGAAAAGTAACATTTTGGCACAGAACTGCTACTTTTGTTCTCAGTAACACTACACCTAAGTTCTGCCTTCATAAACTCACAGGTAAGACAGATGTGAAACAGGTTTTATAAATATGAAAGCAGAAGATTCTTCAGATATTCAAAAAGCTCTGACTACTGTCCAGCTTTTTATTTCCTCACCTGCAATGAATTTCCTACATCCCCTTCATCAGTTTTCAACCCCGCTCGCTGTACAGACCCCAAACCTCACCCAGGACTCTCTTGGTGGCCAGCAGGAACCTGGCATGGGGTTCCTTAATCCCAGAAAAAGCAATAGCAAGCTTGAAAGCCGACAGGTATTCTTCCTCACTGTCGAAGTAAATGCTGAGCCGACATATATCCCAGAATGACAGAACTGTTAGGACTGGAAGGGACCTCTGGAGACCATCCAGTCCAACCTCCCTGCCAAAGCAGGATCACCTAGAGCAGGTTATATCTCCAAAAGGTGCATCCATTAAAAAAAAAAACAACCAAAACATGTACACCGGTCTTTCTCCTGACATAAAAATAAAGACAAAGATGCAGTATGAAGTACAAAAGGCACTTGTACACAACAGATGTCCTGCCAAGCATCACATCCTCCCTCAGAGCACCTCATCTCAGGCAGGGTCCTGGTGGCTGCTCTCCCTGTGCCACGCTCGAAGNTGGGACAAAAAAACCGGGTTTTTCGCGTTAAAGTGTGGGAGGAGGAAGTGCGATCGCGCTAAACGGAGCGTGGTGTGAGAGGGGGCTGGCATAGAATCGTGGAATCACAGGATCATTTAGTTTGGAAAAAACCT
>VWZW01002794.1:0-25636 GCA_013397115.1 Edolisoma coerulescens | reverse complement strand
TCACCACCCTCACAGCCAAGAATTCCTTCCCAATATCCCATCTAACCCTGCCCTCTGTCAGCGGGAAGCCACTGCTCCTTGTCCTGCCACTCCATGCCCGTATAAAAACCCATTTTATCCGCAGAGAGGCCGATTCCCGCTCCGAGGGCGGTTCCGGATGCGGTTCCCCCGCTCCCTCGGCGGCTGTCCGGGGACGCCCTGGGGGCTCTCCGGAGCCCTTCCCCGGGCGGTCCCCCGCTCCGCGGTGCCCGTACTCACATGCCAGATGGCGAAGAAGATGAGGGCGGCCGTGAGCAGCAGCGCCAACATGTAGCAGAAGGNNTCATTTAGTTTGGAAAAAACCTCCAAGATCATCGACTCCAGCCTATGACTGTCACCACCTTGTCAACAGACCAGAGCACTGTCACGTCCAGACGTTCCTTGAACATCTCGAGGGATGGGGACTCCCCCACCTCTCTGGGCAGCCTTTTTCCAGTGACTGACCACCCTTTCCATTTGTGGACAAATTTTCCATAATATCCAATCCAAACCTCCCCTGATGCATTCTGAGGCCATTTCCCCTTGTCCTGTCCCTTGTTCCCTGGGAGCAGAGCCCGACCCCTCTGGCTGCACCCAGGGAGCTGTGCAGAGCCAGAAGGTTCCCCCAAGCCTCCTTTTCTCCAGGCTGAGACCCCCCAGCTCCTGCAGCCGCTGCTGGTGCTCCAGAGCCTTCCCCACCTCCATTCCCTTCCCTGGACACGCTCCAGCCCCTCAATGTCCTTCCTGAATTGAGGAGCCCAGAACTGGACACAGCACTTGGTGGCCTCACCCCCTGGCCCAGCTCAGGGGGACAACCCCTGTCTTGGTCCTGCTGCCACACTATGGCTGCCACAGGCCAAGTGCCATTGGCCTCTTGCCCATCTGGGCAAACCTGGGCTCATGTCCAGCTGCTGTCAACCAGCACCCCCAGGTCCTTTCCCACTTCCCAGACCCTCAGCCCCAGCCTGGAGCACTCCATGGGGTTGTTGTGACCCAAGTGCAGGACCTGACACTTGGTCCTACTCAACCTCAGACTGTTGGTCTCAGCCCACCGATCCAGCCTGTCCAGGTCCTTCTACAGGGCCTTCCTGCCCTCCAGCAGATCCATACTCCCACACAACGTGGCGTCATCCACAAATTTGCTAATGGTAGACTCAATCCCCTCGTCCAGATCGTCAATAAAGACATTAAACAGTGCCCAACACTGATCCCTGGGGAACACCACCAGTGACCGCGCACCCACTGGATGCAGCACCATTCCCCACCACTGCCTGGGCCCGGCCATCCAGACAGTTCTTAACCCAGCCTAGGGTGAACCTGTCCAAGCCATGGACTGCCAGCTTTTCCAGGAGTTTGTGTTGAAAAGGAACTTAAAAACTATCGATTTTCAACCCAGTGCCATGGGCAGGTACACCTTCCACTAGACCAGTCCGACCTGACCTTGAAGACTTCCAGGGATGGGGCAGCCACAGCTTTTCTCTGCAACTCATGCCAGGGCCTCACCACCCTCAAAGGGAAGAATTTCTTCCTAATACCTCATCTAAATCTTCCCTCTTTTAGCTTACATCCATTCCCCCGTGTCCTATCCCTACCTGACCATGTAAGATTCCCTGGTCAGCACAAGCTACATCTGGAGAAAAGGGAGATGCAAATTTAGGAAGAAATGCTGGAGAAGGCTGTGCAGTGTGTGCCCTGGGGAAGGGAGGGCTTGTCATACAATCCCAAATCAATACAACTTGGAGCCTGCCCAAAGGAAACAGCAAGATGAGAAAAGAGTTTGAGGAGAAGATCACCCCACTCTCCTTCCAAAGGGTCATGTAAAAGTTGTTTCAGCTTAAGCAGTGACACCTTGCAGTGAAGGCAAGCCAGGGTGACATTGCTGCAATCATTTCCTCTGGAGCAGAGTGAGAGATGATTTCCATAAAACCAACAGCTGCCAAACTAAATCATATTTTCCGGTGTTATCTGCTGGAAAGTTTTATACACAATTAATGGAGTGTCACAATAAGAGATGAGCAGAAACTTTATTTCCTTCACTAAAATACAGGAAAAACTGTAGCAAATGAGCTGTCTTTAGGAAATCAGCTGTTGCAAAGATAAAGTTGATATTTCAGTATAAAATCACTCATCTCATCCACAAACTACTCCCAATAAAACCACTGCGGTGTCATTACGACCCATGAAACTTTGATGTGACACCCAGGAAACAGATTTTAAAATAAATTTTAGTGAAGATGAGCCCCGAACAACCTGCTCTAGCGGAAGGTGTCCCTGCCCATGGCGGGGTGTTGGAACGAGATGGGGTTTGAGGACTCTTCCAACCCAAACCGGTCTGTGATTCTGAGATTAGTTAGGAGGTAAGACAACACAAGGCCAGGAGGGTGTGGGGTGGGTACTGCAGCCCAGGCAGCTGCTCTGAGCCATTCCCAACGCTGTCCCAGGAGCCTTCCCATCGCTTTGCAAGAGGGATAGACAAGACGACCACTGGGCAGTGAGAACATCAGTGAGGGCTGAGCCTGTTGTGGTTTCCTTCCAGCTCAGGGTGACAGGATGGGGTTACGAAGAGAGGCCCTGGCAGTGCATCACAGCCACCTCCCAACCACTCCTCATCCCTCGCTCCTGAGGAGCCAGAAACAACAATTCCTGCAATCCCTCTGCAATAACTTAGCTTTTTTCATATAACTTGGTGCTTCTTTAGCCTTATTTATTAGCAAATTGTTTATTTCTTACTTGGAGTACCCTTGAGCTGCACGGGCACACGTATTCCCACAGCCATTGGACTGACTGTGCTGGAAACCCTGACATCCAGCATTCAAACTCTCTGGTTCAGGCTTTTCCAAAGCCATCCAGGAGGCCAGTTTGCATTAGAAGAGCTGTGGGAGGCAGAGAAACAGAGGATGTGTGCAGAGATCCTGTTATACCTTGGGGCTGGGGAATGCTGGTTTTCCACTGCAGTTTGATCCGTTCAAGGTAGATACTTCTGTATTTGATGATTTCTTGTACATCAAAATGTTGTGCAACCGGGATGTGCAGTATCAGAAGTAAAAAGGTGTGTCAGCCACATACTTGCATTTGCAATTAATCCTGGTTCTGCCTCAAGGAATGCAGTGTTTTATTCCCTCGGGTGCTGGCATACCATTCAACTGCAATTATCCTGTCAGGCAACTCGGAAGGCAGCTGTAATCTTGCACAACAAAGATTTGTGTACTGAAGGATTTATTGTATCATAGATTGTTTTTTTAAGATAACACAAAAGGAAATGAAAAGTAAATTCTGTAGAAAAGGGTCTAATCAATTTTCATTTCACATTCATTTGGGATCTCAAATCAAACAATGACTGAGTATTTTCTCTGATGAAACTTTGTAAACAATGTCAGGAAGGCACAGAGGAGCTCTGGAGATGGCCCACAGCTCTTAATGCACTTTCCTGTTAGTCTGGACACACTGAGTTTAATCCTGATTGGAATCCCCAGGGAAAATGTCAGTGTCTGTTCACTTCATCTTAAATCCCTCTCAAGTACTTGTCCTTATCGGAAAACAGCCATATAATCAGTCATAATTCAGTGTGTTACAGGCTGTTCATGAGGAAGATTTTGGCAGAGAGCTGTGAGGAAAGATTATGGAGCAATTTCTCTGAATTATCACGGTAGAAATGCACAGGTTAACCACATCCTTCAACATTAAAAATTGTCATTTCAGTTATAGATATCAAGGAGAAATCTAATACTATTTAACTTGGTAATAAAAATCCTGCTAACTTTAATAGACTTGGCTTACTGGGTTTTCAGGAAAGGAAAAACCAAGTATTTATCTACGGTTTAAGGGGCTCATAAAAAAGGAGGGGGAGGGAGTTTTTATACAGGCATGGAGTGACAGGACAAGGAGGAATGGCTTCAAATTGATAGAGGGCAGGGTTAGATGGGATACTGGGAAGAAATCCTTCCCTGTGGGGGTGGGGAGGCCCTGGCACAGATTATCCAGAGAAGCTGTGGCTGCCTCACCCCTGGAAGTGTTTAAGGCCAGGTTGGACAGGGCTTGGAGCAACCTGGGCTAGTGGAAGGTGTCCCTGCCCATGGCAGGGGGTGGGATGAGATGGGCTTTAAGGACCCTTCCAACCCAAACCATCCTGGGATTCTGTGAATTTGGCAGAGACTCTCTGAGTATCTGTAACCGAGTCCAGCCAAGGTCACCTTCCTGCACACCTGTAAATACACATCAGGAGCAGCAAGAGCACACAACTCCTCACCCACTTACCTCCTTTATCCACTAACAGACATTGGTTCAGTCTTTGATCAGCAGCATGAACAGATCCCTGCACTTGCGAATGCCCCAGCTCCCCTTCCACACCAGCAAATACCCCTCCCTGTTGCACTATTTAACGCACCTCCAGAATCCTTGCTTAGGCTCTCCCACTTAGTAATGATCACATAAACAAATTAACATTATAAATTCCATTTCACATGAAAGCCAGTCTCAAGAGAAACAATCACATTTAAAACCCAATTTCAAAACACGGGTGCTGCCAGGCATCTCACCACGACTCATTACAGAATCCACCCGTGGCCTCAATCCCTCCAACATTCACGGTCAGATGGCAACAGTTTTCATTTAATAGGCTAAATACTGAATACTCAACCTGTCCTCATAATAATAGGGTTTGTTTTTCTCTGTGCAGAGCTGTGTAGAGCTCCTGTTAATGGCTTTCCACACAATTCTGAGCATAACAGTGTGTGGACAGGAAAAGGGATCAACAGTTGTATTTTAAAAAAAATTTTATAATTCATTTCAGGATTTGGCTGCTCATCAACAAAGAGGGGGATTTCCCAAAACATTCTGCATTAGCCTAGCTGTAGCAGTGGTGACTCCAAAAATGTCACCCTTAGTCCTTAGCTCTTAGAATCCCAGAATCCCAGAATGGCGTGGGTTGGAAGGAACCTTAAAAATCATCCAGTCCCACCCCCTGCCATGGGCAGGGACACCTTCCACTAGACCAGGTTGCTCCATGTCCCATCCAGCCTGGCCTGGAACACTTCCAGAGATTAACATCCTTGTTGTTTTGCCCAAAAGGAGGCAAGATACACACAACTTCAGCTTTGTATCAGAAAAAATAAGCTGTGGAGGGCTCTCTCTTTGGTCTTCCTGTTCTCCTACAGATATTCCTTGTGGCCCTGAATATGGCACCTTCAGGCCCAATGCATATTTACACACTTGAATCACACTAAATTGGATTTCAAAAGTCTCCATCCACATCTAAATTCCTTCACAAATCTTGCCTTTGATCTCTCCAGCTACATCCGTATTATCAAATCAGCCCAAAGCTGTACCAGTGCTAGAAATCCACCCCACTGCTGGTTCTTGATATTTAAAGTCCAGTTCCACTCTGTCCCTGTGTCCGCACCAGTTCTCCCACCAGTAACCTCAGGCACGGGGAGCTGTGTGGAATGGCTGGCTCACTCTCCACATCCACAGGTCGTATGGATGAGAGCACAAAACCTAAACTCCAAGGTTTTAGGACTAAACCACAGGAATGAGGCAGCAGCACTAAAGGTGCAGAAGTTCTCTGTAGATGAGAACGGCTTTGTTCACCTCCCATACAGGGAACGGGGCCTTATATTAAACTGTACTTACAGACCCTGGAGTGGGGCCATCCAAGGAAAGAAGGGCTGTTGAGTGGGCGCTTCTATTTTTCTATTCTCTCAGTAATACATCTATACAATTTGTTTTGTACTCCTGAACCAAACAATTGCACATTCACAGCTGGAGGTAGGGTATAAATATTGTCTCTGGCTGATCCCTTGATCCCGCCGTCCTTGCTGAATTAATCACACTCACAGATCAATCCAGGATTTGTTGCTGGCAGAGCAGATGGCCAGGCAGACTGCAGTTGTGAGCAAGGCAGGCACATTCTCCTTCCAATTATCAAGCAGCATTTTCCAACGGTAGATATTTAAAATTAGACATTATTTTGAAGAAACGCTAGATCTCTCTTGTTCCTTCTTCAGCTCCATAGGGACAATGACCCCTGATTTTTGCTCTACTTCCATCCTCTAAGGCTCAGTGAAAGTACAAGATGGCTGGTGCCCCTTTCCCTTTCAACTGAATGTTTTCTGCCCCATTTTCTTCTACTGTCTTCCAGTTTTCCCCAGAAACGAGGTGACGACGCCAGCTGCTGTTTGGCACAAGGATTTCAAGAGTGCATTATATTAATTGCTGAGCCGAAGGCTGCAGGAAAGGAAAGAGAAGCTGCATTCACGGGACTCACGGCACAGAACAGCAGGAATGGGGTAACAGTGTGTGCCTTTCAAACAGCCTGGATGGGACTTCCCCATCGCAGGAGTAAATGTGCCGTGAAAGACGTGCTGTTTTCCCAGTGTTTACATCTGTTCTGCATTCAGAGTCCCTCTGGATGATAATTGTTCCTGTCTCCCCTCCGTCCCCTGCTGAGGAGCTGTGAGAGCTGTCAGGGGAGTTTCAGCCGAGCTCCATCACGTTCTGTAGGAGACACCTCACACTGCTCCAGAGGTGAACAGGGTTAACCCAGAGTGTGTTTGCAGTCCTTGAAAGAATGAGACACGACAGGACAGTCCGGAGGAGACGATGCCCCCCGCGGTGGGACACAGTGGGCCCCTCTGATTGACCACATCTATGCAAATGCATTGAAATCATCCCCTTCCCTTCACGGCTAGAGAAAAGACAGGGGGGTTAGACAGACCGCGGCGAGGCTGCCCATACACACTGCATCAGACAGCCCCTTATCCACGCAGGATCACAGCATCTTAACAGCACCCAAAGGAACAGCAGATACGGAAAAAACCCTACAAGACCTGGGAGGGGAGCAGTGCCCAAGTTTACACTGATGTGAACTTAGAATCATGGAATCCCAGAATGATTTGAGTTTAAAGGGACCTTAAAGATCATCTGGTTCCAATCCCCCTGCCCTAGGCAGAGACACCTTCTACTATCCCAGGTTGCTCCAAGCCCTGTCCAACCTGGCCTTAAACACTTCCAGGGATGGAGCAGGCACAGCTTCTCTGGATAATCTGTGCCAGGGCCTCACCACCCTCACAGTCAAAAATTTCTTTCAGGTATTCAATCTAAACCTTTTCTTTCAGTTTGAAGCCATTCCCCCTTGTCCTGGTATTCCAGGCCCCTGTAAATATTCTCTCTCCATCTTTCTTGCAGGCTTCCTTCAGGTGCTGAAAGTCTTCTCTTGTCCAGGCTGAACAATCCAAATTCTCGGTCTTTTCGTCACAGCAGAGGTGCTCTATCCCTCTGATCAACTTGGTGGCCTCCTGTGGCCTTGCTCCAACAGGTCGATGACATGCCAGCAGTGTCCTAACCACCACCAGAGAATATTCACTGTTCAGTAGTTCACGCTTTGCTGCTTCCCACAAAATGGAGTGTTAATAGAAAACTTCAGGATGCAATTACTCAGCCTTATGCTCAGCCCTTCAATATAGAAACCTGCCAGATACAAATGTGTATTAATTGGAAAAGTTAAAAGCTAAAGCCAGGGATCCTTGTACTTCAGAACTGTATTTATTAAAACAATGCTGGAATTGACATTTCCGATACCTTGAACACAGCACAAACCAAGCCAGTCCGCCCCCTTACTCTGCAGCCCAGGGAGAGGATGCCAATTCCCCAAGGTGTTGATCCCAGATACGTATTTTGAGAACTAAAACTCCTTTTCCCTGCTATGCTGTAGGAACCTATACACCTGCAGCATGTCTGGCAGTTCAAGGCTGCTCTTCAAGAACACCAGGGTTGCCTCTCAGATCCCAGAAAAATTCTCTCTTCCCCAGCAGTTATCATTTAAATTGTGTGCCCAGACCAGCCTCAAGGCCAGCTCAGCACACAGGACCAATTCCCTGGGCTCAGTTCTCTTCTGGAGGAGGTGGGAACAAATGACATCATCTCCACAGCTCTTCTGCCAGAGAGAAGCAGTTACCTGCCCTAAGGGAAGCCCCTGCAGAGCATGTAACCAAACTGGAGTTACATGTGTAGAAGCCAAATCCAAGCTCTCCAGCATTTATAAACCCCTCTGTGCAGGCTTTCCCACAGGGAGCAGAGCCTAATTTTTTTAGACCTTGTAGTACATCACCAAAACTGCAGCTGACACAACTGTGCCAACTAACAAGTGCAGGGGATGACCCACCTGCCACATCCACCTTAAATCCTCACCCCTGCCATACAGGAGCACAGCGGAACAAATTCCAACCTCTCTTACACCCAAGGAGCACCTCACATCCTTCCCATAGCCCCACCGGCCCTCCCTCTCAAGGTTGCTCAATATCCCTTCTGCCTCTCAAAGGCACCATATCAGAATCTCACCTGCCTGTGCTTGGCTTCTCACCCTCACCTGCACCTAAATAAGTTGCACCTAAAGTTGGAGGAACTTCACCTGTGAGGAGCTTGGGAGAGCCAGCTTGTATTCCAATCAATCCCATAAGCCATGGAACAGTAGCCATGGGCATACTCACACACTCTGTCACACACAGTGATTGTCCCAGCTCCCATCCCTGGAAGTGTTCCAGGCCAGGTTGGACAGGGCTTGGAGCAAGCTGGGATAGTGGAAGGTGTCCCTGCTCATGGCAGGGGTGGAACTGGGTAGTATTTAAGGTCCCTTCCAACCCAAACCATCCTATGATTCCTCTTCCAGCTCCTCTAGAATAAACTACAGCTCTCCTCTTCTCTGTATTATTCCCAGACACGCTGCCAAGCCATGGGATCTCCTTAGCAAACTGCCAGCCCTGGGCAAGCCATCTCTTCACACACCTGGAAGGGAAAGCGCCAACTGCGAGATACTCAGGCTGCAGGTACACTGCAGGCTTGTCCTGCTCTGCAGAGGTTTCCCATTTTGATTCCTACTCCCTCTCTTGCTTTAATCACCACTCAACTGACCTTTTCATCATAACTATTAGAAGCCAATGACCTTTCCTGAATGGAAGCAGCTGCCCTTCACTTCATATCTCTGGATCCCCTGGCAATTTTCTTTATTCTGCTGTTGTTTTTACCGCCTGTGATGTGGCAGTACCAATAAACTATTGCCCATTTCCTAGTGAAGCACACTCAGTGACCAGCAGAGAATGCCACAGGACCCCACAGGACCCAGGTGACCTTCTCCTCCCATGGGAGAGCTATTTATTCTTTTTTTTCTCTCCTTTTCTGGAGAACCATTCTTCTCCCATAGCAGCTTTTTCTTCCCCAAGCTTTTGGCAACAGACTTTGCCATCTCAGTGACAGAGATGCCGTTCAGGAGCCAGATGTGCTGAAGCAGCTGTGCATTTTCTCCTTCACAGAGTTCTCTCACCTGGGAGCAAAGGGGTTTATTTCTATCACATCTGATCTGTGGCCTATTGATGCTGTTCTTCAGTGCTGGCAGAAACAATTTATGTCAGGTACTGAAGATGAATTCCTTGGATTATAGGTGGCAGTTTTTTCAACAACAGAGGAATCAAAATCTCCTAAGATCATGACAGCATGAAACAGCAAGAATGCAGAAAAGGAGTGCTTAGATCAAACTAATGCATGGTCTCTTGGGCAGGAGATGCGCCAACAACTGTGGGAAGGTAAAAGTACTAAGTTCCTCTGTCTCCTTCAAGCTTTGAGGTCTCCTTGAGAGCTACTCTGACTCTGTTCAGGGGGTACCTGCACTCTGTATTGTATTCCACAGCTCCAGGTTCTGCCAGGAGCCTTGGCCTCGTGAAGAGGTGGAACAGGGAAGTTTATGTGACACTCCAGACTGACATCGAGCCCCACGCTGCTTTGCACCTCACCTGGAAGCAGTGGGAGGTCTGTGACACAAAGGTGCAAAGCAGCAGAGCACAGCAGTTCCCTGCAGTATTCCATCAGCTCCTCTCCTCCCCATGACACAGATGGAAACAGGATTTTAGGTAGAACAGCAAATGAGGGAGCACTCAAGACTGGCGATATGCTACAAGTCCAAAGCAAACTCCAGGAAGGTGAGAAAAGGAGGAAGGTCATACCAAGCATTACCAGATTTTCCCTGTCAGACAGGAAACACTTCTCAATTAAAACAGGGCAACACAACCTCTTAATGAAACATTTTATTTAAACCAATACAAGCACCATGCTTAGCAAAAAAAGATTTGGTTTAAAGTAAACATGCAATGTGAAGTAGCAGAGACTTAACAGCGTATGGAAATTGTACTGGTTACTGGTATTTTCATGGAACTGCCAAATTCTCAAATCTGGCCGTGAACCTCTCAAACCTTTTAAGGTGAGTCTGAACCACAGAACAAACACAAGAGTTCCACTGAGCCCCTTCTCATGTCCCACCACGGCTCCATTTCACAGTCACTACATGTATGTATAGGAAAAAAGTTGCATGATACTTATTTTTGGAATGCACTGAAGTAAGGAATTGAATTCTCTTGCTTCTGCCTGTTTGAGTCAGACCCCTGTCATCAGTTTAAAATAGTTTCTGGACCAGCTATTTTACAGTTAAAGATACAAAAATGGAATCCTGGTACAAATGCAAAAGATGCTCCTTTGGAGAAGTGAAAAAGGTGTCAACACCTGCATTATTGCCTCCTTTAATAGATCAGAACAGTATTCATGATACTAGAAATACACTTAAACCATCAAATACCAGCATTTACATTTTGTGTTAAAAATATTCAAAACACTACAAGTCTATTTCATGGGCTGACATGCAAACTCATGCTTTAATTCAGCTTACCATCAATGAATAGGATTACAAGAGCTGTATCCCAGCCATCTAGTCAATATTTAAAGCAAACCTGATTAATTGTGGCAGAAGTCTCCCTTGGAGAGACCTTTAACTCCAGACCAAGGATTTTATGGCCAACTTAGTAACTCCTGAAAAATAGGAGCTCCCAATGGAAAATGCTGACTCTCAGACCTTTAGCTACAAAGGCTCCCCTAGGTTAATTGATGTTGTCCTTTAGATTCTCTCTTTAGAGGTCTGAAAATTCAAGAGAAATGTGTGATTACAGATGGGCAACGCACCAGCAAAGCCCAGCTGGAACATACTGGCCTGAACACGGACTCATCTGCCTCCCACTGAGCCTGGGGGGCAGCAGCACAGAACACACAGTTCTACAGATCAGGTGGGGAAAGGATGTTATGAAAACAAGGATTATTTGTGCAGGAAAGACCTGGACATAATGATGTCTTTGTTTAATCAAGTGTTAGCACTACCTGCATCTCAAGAGCCCAGGACAATTAGCAGCAGCCAGTTGTGTCAAAACACTGCATTAAGACCAAGGAGAACACAAACAAGGCTGGAACAGCAAACAGCCTCTGCACACACGTCCTCCCAGTACCTGCAGCTGCTTCCACAGCTCAGCCAGGGGAGGGAGGAACAGCTGCCAGGCAGGGCTGGCTGAAGAGTAATACTGGTGGGCTGAGCAGCATCAACAGCACCTTTCAGGAGAAACTGGGCTTTAACACTCTCATGAGGATCTGTTTGCTTCCTGCAAGGCTGGAGGGGCAGCACCCAAGGCAGAAAGTGCTTAAGTGAGGCACGAGAACATGTGAAGTGGAAGAACTCGGCTGAAGATTCAGCAGTAAGGAGCAATGTTTTCTTGGCAGAAGGTGGAGCAATCCAGAGATGAAAGGTCAAATTCGATCATTTCATGCAGCAGCTCCTCCCTTCCCTCCTGACACAGGCCTCTTGTACAGTTATTTTTGTGCAGACCTGTGCAGGCAGCAGTTGGCTGCTGGCAGCCCACCAGTGTACAAAGTACAACAGACACGATTAATCCAGTTTTTCCCCACTGCAAATCAAGCTGAACATTCCAAGCAGCAGCTTCCCTCTCGCCCACACTGTACTTTGACATGCCTCACCTTTAGTACAATCCCAAAAATCCTCAAAGGAGATTCTTGCTATTTCCAGACTGATGCTTGGAATGACACTCTCCTTTAAGCCAAAGTCTTATTTATACAATGCTCGTCACAAAAGACATTGTTTTTATTGATTCGCAGTACAGAATGATCAAGCAACAGTTTCATACTCAACATTTTTTTCGTCCAGGGAAATGAAATTGTTTTTCCAGTTCAGTATGTTAACACAGAAATTTAATTACAAGCACTTCTTTCCCGCACCAAAAGATCGATTTAATTGGATCATTGCAACATGTATTTGGAAAAGCTCCTCTCAAGTCAGATTTATATACAAATAATTGAGCAATAACATCAAACTAAGAAGAGATTTACCAACACTGAGGACCTTTGCAAATGAATTCCTTGTGATCTTGCAGGAATTAGTGTTTTAACACTAACACAGCCTATGTTGACAAATGAAAAATAACCCCACTTTCAGCAAAGGTTTCACAGCATGAAATACTGGCCTCCAAATTTAACACTGCATTCCTTCCCAGCGAGCAGATTGGTTGGGGCAGCTGTATTTTAAGGTATGTTATCAACAGGAAGCTGCTCTTATGCAGATACTTGTTCAGTAGCACAACAAACACTCACGAGCAAGATAGGGAGAGACTGTCCCGTGAGTGCTCCTCCTGCCACGGCACGGGCTGAACGTGTCCCACATCAGACAACTACTCTATTCAATATAAAACAGACCTGTAAAAAGACTGGTCATTTATAAAAGTTAAATACTATTTTCACATTAGATTTGCTGTTTCAAAGAGATGAACCCTTAAGTAGATGAAAATCAAATGATCACTTATGCAAAAGCTTCATCTGGAATGTAATTTTGACCAAAAAGCTGTTAAGAAAGTTAGAGGTTGAAAGTAAAGTACTCAAAAGCTATGTGTGGCCAACTTTTATAACAAAAGAGATATAAATTGTCCATTATAATGAAAAGCTTTAACCTCCTGACTCCTACAAATGGAGCAGATGATTGGAATTTCAGAGAAAATGAGGTTGGCTTTTTGTTTTAACAGATGTCAACTGCAGCACGAGGCACTAGGAACAAATATTACTTGGACTCTTTAACAAAGTTTTTACCAAATTTGTAAGAAGTGGCAGTGTAAAATTCTCAAGTCCTTTTAAAGCTAACAAATGAAAGGCACACAGTATCACCAGGTGTTCAGATAACAGGAAATGAGCAGAGGTAAACTTCTCAACAGTGTCAGAATACAGATGCAAGAAGAAATCTGGTACAAGAGGAACCAGAGTTGTAGTTCAGCCCTTAGTTATCAGCTAGTTCCTGTGAGACTGTATTAGCATGAGAACTGGACAGTCAAAGCTTTGCCCTGAAATTTAGGAAGATTGACTCAGGCAACTGAGGAATCACTGGAATGACAAAAATTAGTTCCAAGAATTTGAGACAGTTCACATGGACTCGATGGAAAGATAAATGGATGGAATTGCTGTACAAGGATTTTGACTTTTTAATACCAAATGAATGCTTCCAGGGAGTAGTTTTCAAAACTGAGAAGACATTAAGTCAAAAAATCTGGTAAGTAAGTGACAGTACACAAATTCTGCATATAAATGGCTAATGGGTGTCATAAGGATGCGTTTGTAGCTCAGAAAAAGTTAGCGTCAGCTTCCAAATGATGTTTGTACACGGTTATAAATCCAGAACGGAACTATTTTAGTTACAGAAATATTAGTCACAGGAGTGCAAAAGGAGTCCCTGCAGAGGAGTATTCCCTTTTAGCAGGTACAAATAAGGAAACACCTGCAAAGATTTGTTACTTCAAGGAGACAGACCTGCTATTCTTTGCACAAACTCTGCACAAGAGAGATACTGCAGGAGACAGCTGTGAATACAGTGCATTGCTTGGATGTAAGTATTCATGTCTGGTTCCAGTATCACCAGGATGGTACATAAATACTTAGAACAGAGGTTTTCCTTAGTGGAAGAAGCCCAGTTTCTCACGCAGCCATTCTTCAGTTAGGTCTTCTGTATTTCTGATTTCGAATACCTAAACAAAATGGCATTGCATCAGTTCCTGAGGGGTGGGACTGGAAAGAGATAAGCACACAATGCAAGCAGCACCTTTCCACACACGTTGTCTGAGCTGCAATAAACCAGTCACCAACCTACAATTTTCAGGTGCTTTCTTGAAAGCATCGGATCAGAGGAAAATACACAAGACTAAGTGGCAAAGAACATCACTAACTTAAAGAGAATCTCGTAATTTCTATTTTTAGGCTTCACTCTTGTCCCTTAAGAATATGAGAAAAGTACATGTACTACATTTTAAAATAACCCTGAAGTGGCCTCATCTCACATGCATTATCTCAGCAAGATGATATTTTGAAGAATACAAATTAATTTAATGTCTAGGTTGATTTAAGCCCAAAGTTCAGCAATTTTTCTCAGTCCAACATACAATTATTTTTTCTTTGAACTGAAACAAATTCATAATATACAGTAGCATACTGTTTAACCTGTAAAATATCTCAAAATAGAAAACTTGGGAAAAAAAACCCAACAAAATCCTAAAAGCATAGAATGGTTTGGGTTGGAAAGGACCTTAAAGCTCATCTCGTTCCATGGGCAGGGACACCTTCCACTATCCCAGGCTGCTCCAAGCCCCATCCAACCTGGCTTTGGACACTTCCAGGGATGGGGCAGCCACAACATCTCTGGGCAAAACCCCCAAAACAACCTGAAAAGTACCAAACCAAAGCTTTGAGAAAACTTAGATGAACCTTTAATGTAGACTTGAAACAGAAAACAAGGTCCAAAACACCAATATACTCTTTACATTCCACATGGGCAAGTAACTGGTTAGGGTTTGAGTTTTTTTAAATAGCCTGAAGAGAAACAATGTTAATTCTACATTGCCCACTGGAGTCAGTGAGATGCCCAGACAGAAGTCAGGTAATTTTACAAATTCACAGAATTTTACAAATTCTCCTTCAAAATGGAGAAACCCCAAAATTCAGAGTTACAAGAACAGAAGCCAAGCTAATATGCAAGTCACTGGAGACTGATGAGAGAACTCAGCTGAGTCATGTGCAAAAATCACACCAGGAGGAAGTCACAGCATGACTTAAAATGAAACACAGCTCAGCAAGTGGCAAGAATAAAGCACATCTGAAGAGCAAGCAGGCAACCCCAACTGGAGACAGCCTGTGTTCTCCTGCTTCAGGAGGAAGATGGATGATCATGAACCTCTATACTCAGTCCTGGACTTGCATTCAGAAGCCATTCAGGCTGAATTTCTCCCATTTTAGATGTGACAGGAACTCCAACTGAGCTGCTTTCCAGGCTTTCACCTTCTTCTCACCAACCCTTTCTTCTTGCTTACTGTCTTCCAGTAAGCTTGCTTACAGTTCTCAGGCCTCCAAGGCGCAGTTTCAACAGATCTAAAAAAAGGTTTCTTGGGGCTGTGCTGATTGTTTCCACCATCTTCTGCTTCCTTCCTATTGACTCCTATCAACTTGAAGTCTAATTTAAAACAGAGGTGTCTTTTCTTACAAAGTACAGCTGAAAGAAGCAGAAGTTGGACAGGGCTTGGAGCAACCTGGCCTAGTGGAAGGTGTCTCTGCCCTTGGCAGGGGGTTTGAACGAATGAACATTAAAGTCCCTTCCAACCCAAGCCATTCTATGATTCATAGTTCTCTTACTGGCCCAACAGACATTTTTACTGGGATGTTAAAGGATGCAGCAGGATAAGGAAGACCAAAAGGGAACAGTGCTGTTGGGAATGCTGAAGTCATTTCACATGGTATGAAAAACCTGAAGCAGCTTCTGACTCTATTAAGCTTTACTGCTTGAGGCTAAAAGGAGTCTAGGTGCCAATTAAGCAAGGATTTCAAAGATCTCCAAAATGAAAAACAGGTGACATTTCTTTTCTAAAATATACATGCAGCTAGGCCTAGTGAATGCCGTGATTTCTTCTGGTGCCAGTACTGGAAGAACCCAACACAGGAAGAAATTGTTCATCACTTGGCACATGTTACTTGCTCTGCAGGCTGTTCTGCAAGCATCCAGCCCCAGGAACCAGCTAAACTGATCTGTTCCATACCACACTAAGGCTTCAGTCTATTCTTCCCATCAGTAAATTCCTCCCCCACAGCAAAGATGTCCATCCTACTGAGGGATATTTTTGTTTTAGAGAACACTGTTCCTCCTGGTGTTTTAGGGTACAGAAATCTCCACATATACTCCTCCTTCAGACTTCCTAAACCAGGCTCTGTTCCCTGTAATCACAAAGTCTCACAAAACCCTTCTTGCCATCAGTTCAAGCAAGACACAACACAAGAACCTGCAGTGAAGGGAGAGAGAGTTATTTCAAAAGCCAGTTATACCTTAGTGAGTTCAGCTGTCTGTACAAGCTTATTCTTGCTTCCAGCATACATCATCTGCTGCTCAGGCTTACATCCTGTAGTTATGGGGAAAAAAAGAAAAAAGAGAGGGTTTGTTTCATTATTTTGACTGCAACACTTCAAAAATAAGGTTGGGGTTTTTTTATTTTAAGAATCCAAACTGAAAGCTAAAGACATTCACAGAGAGATTCTCAGGTAACTACAGAAGAATATGCTCAGTAGTTGCTACACTCTTTTATATACCTAGTTACTCTAGGTCTGAAAAATGAAGGGTAAAACAATGCAATCAGTTTATCTTCTTCCAGGAGATAACAAGGATAATCCAGTAATACCAGCAAGCTACACTATTACAATACAGAACACAGATGGAAGCCCAGGAGCAATTCAGCTCTGTAAGCCCAAACCAAGACCCAGGTTATTTGGCTTTTATTAAAATTACACAGTGCCCTGTGCAGGTGAGTTGATGTTGAGGGTTGCTGGGACACAAGCAGAGCATGCTCTATACTGCTCTCTACAAACTCGGGATGATCCAGGATTAGAGTCTGTTTCTCCTGGAACAGTCTGTTCCCCCAGCACTTTCACATGCTCAGATCTGGGTTAGGGACCCCTCTTTTCCTCCTTTTCACCCACAGCTGTGACAGCCCTTTAGACTGTCCCCTCACAGCACTGGTTGAGGCATCCTCTACTGCTGCCCACTATGTCCAGGCCCCCTGAAAACTCTCCTCTCAAATCCCATCCTAACCCTCTTACAGAGTCCTGTTCCTTTCCTGGGTAGAATGAAAGGAATAGGATTCTAAGACCCTCCGAAAGAAATGGGTTCCCATCTCCTTCTGAGAGGAGAGGAATTTCTTCCCTCCCAGTCACTAATATCTGAATAGCAAGAGACAGGTGAGCAGAATCCCTCAGGAACAGAGGTGGTGTCTCCCAGCCCTCTCTCCACTCATTTCCTGAGCCTTATAGGGTCATGTTTTGAGGATTCCCCAAGATTTGAGGAGTAAGCAGGTTAAATTAGGTTAAACCTCCATGAGTAGATGCAGAGTGCTCCAGGCCCTGTCCTTTAGAGGAGGGTGTTGCTGAGCACACTGAGAACAGGCACATTTAGGCAGACACACCTTTTGGCCAGCTAAGCAGGAAGCCAACACTCCAGTTCAGCCTTCAGCAGTGGAAAAGAGAGACTCTCTTCTATCATACATCTGAAGTGTCCTAAATGTGAACCTCAAAGGCAGGAAAACCTCCTTGAGAGCACTAAGCACTCAGTTTTATCTTCCCCAGAAAAGAATATTCCTCAATTTACAACACTCAGTAGCTACCAATCACAGTGTTCACTCACCAACTGGACTGGAGAAGATAAAGCACAATGGATAGGAAACTCTTCCATCTTCATGCTGGTACTTGTAACTATACACAATAAATGTTTTTTCTGAGGTTAAAGAAACTAAGAAAGTAATTACTTTAGTAGGATATAATCCTCAGTTATCAGAGCTTGATTCAGGCACAAATAAGTGTTGCATTTTGGATGATGTTTTAATTTAGTAATAACCTCACTGTTCCGTTTTCACTTCCACATCTGACTTTCAGAACTGGCCCCACCTCTGTGTGAGAGCTGCCTCTGCAGTAATGTTTCACATCAGAGCTAAAAATCACACTCTCATCGCAAATATTCCTCTCCCAGCGTGGTAAAAAGACTTCCCACACCCACCAGTGTGGTTTTGGCTTAATGAAAGCCCAATTCTTTCTCTGCTGACCAAGAACTTCGTTGTTCCAGGTGTTTTGCTGAATTTGAACCACAGTTTTTAGCCAGGACTTCTGTTTTACAGCCTCCCACTGCACTGTGGGCATGAAAGAAAAGATTCAGAACGGCCCAGGGAATGGTGCCAGCCAGCTTTTGCAGCTAATAGGGCAGATATTTTCTTCACATATAACTTACATACCCCTTTTATTTCATTAGTTAAAGAGTAATTTAATTGACCCTCTTTTGTTCCTTTTTTTTATTTTTTTCAAAACAGGGATTCCTCCCTGGATCACATGCCCAATCCCAGAATCAGTAACTGCAGCAAAACAACTACAGCCACATCCTGAGAAAGTACCAAAACAGATCCAGAGTTACACAGGCAGCTTCCTATATTTAGAAGTAGCCACCAACTGGTATGTTTTACTCACTTCTTTACATTACCAACAGCGTGGCTTTGCTTTACTTCCCCAAACATTATATAGTGTAAAAGGAAATAAAATGTCAGGAAAGGCTTAAATGAGTCATTGTTTCAACAAGTGGTACAACAGTTCAGTGCAGCCTGAGAACTGATCCCTGGCTTATTTCACAAATAAAGGATCAGCAAGATCACACTACAGCAATTATTGGCCTAAAAAGGTGAAGTACAACATTCTGAACAGCTTCCAGGAGTGAGTAAGTCCAAATGGCAGCAGCATAAGAAGGATATCGAGGTTGTCTCTCGGGCAGCTCATCCTTTAACTCATCGGGAGAAATACCCTGGTGACAATAAACAAAAGCAATATTTGAGCAAATATCTTGCAGTGGAAGGTTAAAGCAGAATAATGGGCAGTGAAACACCTGTAAGGCAGATGTTCATCTACAGGTGAACTGATAAGGACCTCCCAAATTACTAGAGCAGTTTAGGAAGAGTTGTGTGCCAACAGACTCCTATGACTAAACACAGAATTAATGTTAGCATGAATAATCATCCCTATTTTAGGCATAATGAATTTAGCAAACATTTTTGGCTCTAGTTGGCTATGCTGGCAGCTACCATGCTTTGCCAACCCTAGTGCTAAACAGAAATAAGCAAGCACACACCATAAAGTCAGTTAAAATCAGCTACAGAAATCAAAAGTTTGAAAAATTCAGTCCTTCCTCCTTCAGCAAACAAAAGAGTCCCCATTACATCTGAGTGTTACATTAACTTCTACATTCTAGGGAACAAGAGCTATGGTTAATGCTCAAATCCCTGGGAAGGATTTAATTTTGCCCTATGGACCATTAAGAAACACCACACACTGGGCTGACCTTATTATGCCACCCATCAAATTTAGAGTCTGCAGGGGATTAGCAATCCTGCTTCTAATTGATGGCAGACCAGCTCAGAGGCAAATGTGCAGATCTACGTGGAAACACAGCAGAAATCTCTTCAAAAAGCCAGCAGGTGCCAAAGATGCTTTTTACATTGTTAAAACGGCTTTAAAATAACTTTTTTTTTGGTGCAAATAATTAGTCAACTCAATTGCTTCTGCATAGTTTCACTATTAATGGTGCTGTGCTTTACATGCAGAGTGACCATGCATTTAAATAAGCTCATGACCCAAATTAGATTAAGAGTTTGATAACAATTTGAAACTAAGGCAGTACCTTAGAGACAACAATACATTGCAGGCTGAAGATACTCTTATTTACAATTCATTTAACAAACCTCATGCTCCTCATCCAGCACCACCAACTGCTTATCCTTGTCGATTTTCACTATAAATCAAAATAAAACACAGATCAATGTTTTTTTCAATCGATTTATACAATGGATGCATGAAGCTTTTTAGCACTCAACAATTATAGTCCTTGTGATTCTGTTTGCTTCTTCAGTGTATCCCATGACTTCCCAAAATCATTGTACAAACAGTGGTAGTTTCTGAGCCATACTTAAATATAAATATTCTGCTAAGAGCAGACAGAGACTTGTATCCTAAGAACAGCATTGTTTTAAGATTGTTAAAATCACAGCCAGAATTGGAAATGCTGCAGCTCACAGAACAAACACCCTCCTGGCTCATGTTTACCTGTTACAGCAGCAACGTTACACAGGGAAGAAAAGAGGTGAGAGAGAGGATTTTCTGTCAATTTTTGTCAGGCACGTTTGGAACTTACTTATAATGGCAGCATTGTTGGTCTCTTTGCGAAACCGGAATTTTCTCAGTTTCTCCACCAGGTCTTCAGCAACATCACAAACCACCAGAGATTCGCTCTGCAAAGAGGAAATGGCAGAGGGGAGGGAGAGATAAATCCTTCTAGAAAGTGAAACAGACAAAAAAATCCCTGTGTCACACACATCTGTGCATAAAGCCTACTGAAGTTGGCCTGCATGCAGCTTGTCCAAAGCTTCAGAGCATCACATAAGCCAGAAAAAACGTGGGTGAAAGCAAGATTTAAGAAAAAAAACCAAAAACACATTAACAGAACATTTATCTGTTTTAATTTCCCTCTTCAAAGCCACACAATTAACTAGGAGTATTTCATTAACTACTCCTGAAGTGGGATTATTCTCAGAGCTCTTAGAAGTAAACTTTACACTTCAAAAGTAGATTTTAAACTTCTACACTTAGAAGTAAGTTTTATACTTCATTTTCCAAGCTCTGAAATAAGGGAGTCCCTTAGAGTGGCAGCAAATGGGATAAAGTAATTTAAGCATTTAACATAATAGGAGCTACTATTAGTATTTAGGAACAACATCGTCCTTGTTTTTACCCACAAAAATATTAATTGAACTTCTGAGATTTACACACACAGAAAGGGTTTCAGACATTTTAACCAAAAAACATGCAGCCTTTTCCCCCTGTGCACACCAAGCTCTCAGCAGAGATGCTCAGGTAACACGTTAGTCATCACAATGAAGATGAGGAAGGAAGTTATTGTTTCACAAGCAACCATGAAGGTTATTGTCCCTTACACATGCAATTTCTGAACTGCACCAAGCCAACCACTGCCATTTCCTGAGCAACATTTTATACACACAACCTCCATCACCAAGGGGTTCATGCCAGCTTGATAAAGAAGTTACTAAAAATCTGCAGCTTATACTGTATTTGTGAACTCCCATGGCATCAAGACCGTTGTACAAAAGTAACTGTATTTCAAGGTTTCCTAAAAAAATTTCCTCAGATAAAAAAATTGTGCAAGATTACCTATCAAAAGCTCTAATAAAGAGCTCTTGCACTGCGACAAATCGCTGCTTTTAAATCAGAAGAATGTTACTATTTAAGCCCTGTTTTGTCTCCTCGTGTTCAACGTTGTGAGATTTCCCCCAAAAAGCAGATGGGTGGCTCTGCTTCCCCACTTCCAATACCCCACGTTTGTTGTTGCTCCTGAAAAGATTTCCACCTTGACCAAATTCTGGCACAAAGTCTCATCACGCTGCTTCCTCTGGACAGCTGGAGAGGAAATCAGGCTCTGCTGTGACAGCACAGCTCAGGCACTGCCTGTGCAGCCTCCCTGATTTTGCTGGTTTCCCCTAATCGTCAAAGATTGTTCTTGGCTCCCTCTGAACATCAAGTAGACTCCTCTGACCCAAACAGGTTGAACTCGATGATCTCGGAGGGCTTTTTCAACCTAACTCATTCTATGACTCTGTGAAATATCCCTAATACCCACTCTCACCCATTCAAGAAAAAAACCCTAAAAAATATTAAAAAACAAAACAGAATTCAGGGCTGCATTTCACAGTTGAAGTTGTATTTCATATAAAATGTGACTAATACCCACTCTCACTAACCCAGGAGGAGGTCTCGATTAAAAAACCCGACAGGATTCATAGCTGCATTTCAAAGCTGAGGTTATATTTTACATGAAATGCTCTTCTGTGAAGGACTCATTTCTCCCAATCCTCTGGGCTCGCCAGCTTCTCCCTGCAGACAAGCCATGCTCTTGCTCACACCTGTGCAGCTACACAAACACAAATCCCTGAGGGAATCTGAAGGAAAACACTTGGTAACATCAGATTCAATCTGTTTATCGGGGCTAAGCCAGCTCACCAACGCTTGGCTTAACAAAAACTCAAGAAAGCCAAGGCAGGACTGCTGCACAGACACAGACACGGACACGGACACGGACACACCTGCCACCACCACCGAGGGGGATGCTGCTGCTCCCCGGACCCTCCTGTTCAGACACCCCTCGGGACACCCACTCCCCTCACCATCAGACCGACAAGTAAACACGAATTTCCCAAACGTGCCTCAAGCACGACTCTCCTTTCACTAGACAGGCACACAGCAAAACAGCCCAAGATTTGATCAAATTTGCTTTGCAACTGCTCCGTCCACCGGAGCGTTCACCTCCCCAAACCTTTACTAAAAGCAGCATGCTCATGCTTCCTTTTCCCACAACCACTTCTTTACCCACTAACCAATATTAATGCAAAGTACCCCACAGCACTCATCCACCAGTCCTTGTTTCTCTTGGTCTGTTCAAACCAGCAATCACAGCTCAAGTCCAAATTCCCCGCTCGGGTGAATTAGCTCAATGAGCAACAATCAGACATCCTTCAGTGAATTAGCTCGAAACGTTACAAGACAAGCAGCAACCAGCTACGATCAAGCCATCAGTCGTTTCACAGACACATAATCAGTTCCTCAGAGATCAGATCAGGCGTTTTTCTGTTGATTATTCTATCATTTCCCTACCGAATCTTTCTGAATCAGTTAACTATGCATTATCTCAACGGGGTGAGCCCCCTCCCGGCCGGATCCCCCGATCCCCCCGGATCTCCCCTGAGGGAGCGGCGCGCGCTCGCCCCTCACCATCTTGGCGCGCGCACCAACCGCCGCCGCCGCTCGCGCGCTGCCGCCGCCGCCGCCGCCACCTCCTCCTCCTCACCGGGTTGCGCCCCACCTCACCGCGCCTGCGTGGCGCGAGCCCCGCCTCCTCCTTCGCCCTCCGACCAACCAATGCCGCTCCCCCGGGATGGGCGGGGCGGCGTCCCGCGCCTACGGGCAGCGGGCAGGTTCAAGGCCGCCGGGGCGGGAGGGGAAGGCGGGCGGGAAAACGCAGGGTCACGTGATCGCGCAGCGCCACGCCTCTCGCCGTTGCCGCCCCGCCCCCTCGCCGTTGCCATGGCAACTCGCGGGCTCGCCCTCAGGCGCCATTTCGCTTTGAGGGGATCTCGGGGAAGCGGGGCGGGACAGGGCGGGTTCAGCTTCACAGCTCTTAATGTGCCTTAAAAAGGGCAAGGGCTGAAGGTTTAAACCCTGGAATTGAAACATGAGGCGGATCAGAAGTTGCGCTGCTCGCGGTGCTTGTTGTGTGTGCAAGTGGAGTGTAATTCTGGAAGCCAGGCGGGGTCTGGAGCTCTCAAGTCACAAATAGGAGCAGCCAGAGCTGGGCGCACACTGCTCTTCCGTAATAGGGCCTTGGTGTGAGGCTGTCCTGATGCTGGGGTGAATATCTGGCCTTTTCTGTGCCGCTCACAGTTTTAGGTGCTATTAGAGCAGAGAAAAATGCACTTTCAGTCATTCCGTAACAGATTTAAGAATATAATTGCTTTCATCACTCAGAATGAAAGTCCAGATGCAGCCTTCACATCTCAGACACAACTTCTAATGAATTATACTAATGATTTAAACACCAGATTGGTAAGATAAAACTGCGTATTTTCACCTAGGGCTTCAGCAGACACCACAGAAATGCGAGATTACTGAGCAGCTATTGAAGCCTCGCACAAAATCACAGAATATCCTGAAGTGGAAGGGACCCATGGGGATCATCAAGCCCAGCTCCTGGCCCTGCACAGGAAAACTCCAAAAATCCCACACTGTGCCTGAGAGCATTAACCAAATGCTCATTGAGATCTGTCAGCCTTGGGGCCGTGACCATTCCCTCAGGAGCCTGTTCAGTGCCTGAGCATCCTCTGGGGGAAGAACCTTTTCCTGATATCCCACCTAATCACAGAATCACTGTCTGGTTTGGGTTGGAATGCACCCCAAAGATCATCCAGGTCTTACCCCAAGTTCCTGCCATGGGCTGGAACATCTTCCACTAGACCAGGATGCTCCAAATCCCAACCAACATGGCCTTGACCACTTGCAGGGGATGGGGCAGCCACAGGTTCTGTGGGCAACCTGTGCCAGGGCCTCACAGCCCTCACAGCCAACAATTCCTTCCCAGTAGCCCATCTAACCCCTGCTCCAGCGCAAGGAGGATGCAAAGCACAGCCACGTGCTGCCAGGGGGGTGGCTTTGGGTCACCTTGGAGCCAGTGCCACTGCAGCTGTGACTGGCAGCTGCTGGGGACAAAGCTGAGCCACACTGAGCTCTCCAGCCTCTGGCAGAGTGGCAAAGCTGAATCCTGCCCCGAGTGGCACCGCTGTGGCTCCAAGTGCTCTCTGTGCAAGCACAGAACAACAACAGCCCTCCTAGTACTCTACAGACTTGCCAGGGCGCCTGGAGCCCAAGGGCACTGCCAGGAGCCAGCACCTCTGCCAAGAGCCCAGGAGTGACAAGGGCCAATTTCCCCCAAATACATAAAGGCATCCTGGAATCAGACAGTGTTTTGTGGGGGGGGAAAGTGTGACCTGCAGGGTCAAAAGGTCCTGCAAGGTCATCCAGTTCTACCCCTCTGCCGTGGCCTGGGATACCTTTGGCTGGGCCAGGTTGCTGCAAGGCCCATCCAGATTGGCCTAAACACTTCCAGGCCTCAGCCCAGGAGGCCCATTGAGGGTGCAGCGGCCTTCGGTTCAGCTTTGTTGGGGCAGCTTCGCTACACAGTGTTAATGGACAAAAATCCTTCATAAAAATGTTTAAGTCATTAACTATAATACTTCAGTGTCTGACAAGGGCCTGGAGCAGCTGCCTGTGCGGGAGGGCACAGGGTGGGCGCTGGTGCTGCCCCTCCAGGCCCTTGTAAAGAGCCGCTCTGCAGGGCTCAGCTGGGCCTCGTGCAGGGACTGAAAGGCCACAGGAAGGTGCCCCTGGAGAAGCCCTTGGAGAGCCCTGGGGCCAGCAGTGCCACCATGAGGGCAGCGAGCAGGGCCTGGCGCGGCTGTCGGGGCGGGCGGGCACGGGGCGCTGAGGCGCTGCCAGCTGGAGCTGGGAGCTCCGCTGTGCGGCCGGCAGNTCCAGGAGAGAGCCGTGGGCTCCCGCAGCTCTGCATCCCACTCGGCTGAGGCCGCTGCCCAGGCACAGCCGGCTGGGGACACGCGGCCACCCCAGGGCCTCCCAAAGGGGGACCCTGCTCTGGGGCCAGGCCAGGCCGCAGCAGGGAGCCCTCCATGGGGCTGCACCTGGAGAGGGAACGGCTCTGCCCAGGGACAGGGCTCTGGGAGCAGGGCAGCAGGGCCAGCGGGGACAGGACTGGAATCACAGCCGGGCTGCCCTGGGACAGGCCCGACAGGCAGACAGGACATGGGACTAGCAGTCCCCATCCTCTCTGCCCCCACCTCAACACAGGGACTTAAGGCACAGCGGGAATGCAGACACAGCAGGCCCCTCTCCTCTGTGAACATCCCACCTCCCCAGGGGCCCTGACAGAATGCAGGGGCTGAGGCTCTGCAAGGGGAACCCAAGAATGAGGAGGAAGATGCCGAGTTTACGTCGTCCCACAGTCCGCATGTAAACCGCTCCATGGAGGAGAAAATCAGAAGGGTCCTTGCCACAGCAGATCCCTTCT
>VWZW01002793.1:254085-287539 GCA_013397115.1 Edolisoma coerulescens | reverse complement strand
CCCCCAAGCCGAGGTGCCCCCGCCGCCAGCACTCACTGTGCTCGCACAGGGGCCCGTAGTGGCCGGCGGGACAGCGGCAGGCGCCGGTGGCCGGGTCGCAGGTGGCGTTGTGCAGGCAGGAGCAGCGCAGCTGGCAGGCGGCACCGAACCTTCCCGGAGGGCATTCTGCGGGCGAGAGGGAGCGGCAGAGCTGCTCAGCAGCCCCACAGCCGCGCTTCGCAGGGCTGCGGTGAGGCAGGGCTGGCACGGGTGGGATAACAGAAACTGGGCCCAGTATGCGAGCTCCACAGTAACCGGGTCGGTGCAGGACAAGCCATCCGGGCCAGGGTTACCTGATTCGCAGGATTTCCCCGTCCAGCCCGGCGCACACGAGCAGGAGCCGTCGGCGGTGTCACAGAGCCCCCCGTTGTGGCAGGAGCAGGGCTGCTGGCAGCCCACCCCGTACCGGTGCTTCTCACAGCCTGCGGGGGCAGAGGCAGCGGTGGTGGGCACAGGGACCACGAGCAGAGATCTCAGGGCAGGGAAATCAGCTCCTGCTTTCCCAACCCACTGCCTGACAGCCCTGATGCACGACCCCACGGCCCAAACTTGCCTTGCTCACAGGCGCGGCCAGCTCTGCCTGGAGGGCACACGCAGTCTCCGGTGACGGGGTCACAGGGGACACCGGCCCCGCAGGAGCACAGCCCTGCACAGTCCTGGCCGTAGCGGCCAGCGGGGCATCCTGGAGGGAGGAAAACCTCGGTCAGGCCAAAGCAGGGCTGGGGAGGTGGGAGGGTGGAGAGGGAAGGCTTTGCAGAGCACTGGAGCTGAGCAATGGGAGGCAGAAGGAGCCCCCAGCCCTGCACTGCTGTATCACAGAACCATGGAATGATTTGGGTTGGAAGAGACCTTAAAGATCATCTGTTTCCAGCCCCCTGCCATGGGCAGGGACACCTTCCACTAAGCCAGGATGCTCCAAGCCCTGCCCCGCCGTGGCTGTGTACAGCGAGGGCACGGTGTGTCAGGAGAAATCACTTCACCATAAAAGAAAGGGAGCAGGGAAATGTTTCCGTGGCTAAGGCAGACAGAAACACGATCAGCTGCGGGCTCATTCCCTGGGACACAGCAGGAGAGCACTGCTGCCAGCACAGATGGTGAAGGGACGCAAGGAGCTTCTCTCAGGAGTCAGCCCCTGGTCTGCTGCTCATCCCCGACAGTGTCAGCAGCCCTTCTGTGGGCAGGGTCTGCATCTCCCAGCCCTCACCTCCCCCTGAGGAGGCTCCCCTGCTTTCCCATCCCCTCTGGCTGGACCAGCGCTCACCGATGCCGCAGTCAGCGCCGATGAAGCCCGCCGGGCAGTGGCACATCCCCGTGGCAGTGTCACACCAGCCCCCGTGCTTGCACTGGCACGGCCTCTGGCAGTCACGGCCATACCACCCCGGGGAGCACTCTGAGGGGACAACAAACAGCGGCCTCAGTGTCTAAAATATGAGAACAAGATCCAGACACCCCGGGAAAATCCACCAGGTGGGTTTGCATGGGTGTTTCACCAGGGAGAAGGCAGAGAACTCTGCTGGGAGCGGGTCTGTGCCAGGCTGGCACCACCCGTGGGGTTCTGATCCGCTCTGTCACGCAGAGCAGTCCCAAAGCACCCGAACTCAACCCACACACATCCCTCGCAGCACCGGGATTTCAGGATGAGACAGCCTGCAAAGGGGATGCAGTGGGACCAGAGCAGGACTCACCCAGCTGGCAGGTGGGACCGTGGAAGCCGGGGGGGCAGACGCAGGCGCCGGTGACAGGGTGACACTCCTGGGTGGCTCCGGCGCACTGGCAGATCTGGGCACAGCCCTCCCCGAAGGTCCCTGGCAGGCAGGCTGTGAGGAGACACGGCACCAAGGTGGCTCAGGAGCCATCCCACCCCTCTCTGCAAGGCTTTTTTCCCCCCTTTTTATTTTTAGCCAGGATTTAGAGAGCCTTTTAAGGCAGTAAAAGTTCTCTGCCACCCAAAAAGCAAAGGGACTCACATGCAAAATGTTCCTTCACTCCAGGAAATAATTGGATTGAAAGGAAAAGCAAGTACTTAAAGGCATTAGGTGCCTTTTGCTGTGCCAGCCCCACCTGCCCTCACATTCCTGCAAGCTGCACACGCAGAGATGGCAAATCCAGCACTGTCCTCTGCGTGGGGAATGTGCTCACACATCTCTGTCTCTTCCAGGCTTGCTCATACCCACAGGAGCTCATTTTAATAGTGATTTATTGCTAATCCTCTGGATAAATACCCGGCTCTGATTTCCCACTTGGCTCCCTCTGCCCTGCTAACATTCCGCAGGCATGCACCCAGCTGCCAGACTGGGAGTCGCTCCTTGGCACAGCTCTGCTCTTGGGCTGGTTTTCCTTGTTTCTCTTTTTTTTATTCCCTTCTATTTTCTGTAGGAATTGCTTGACCCCTCACGTTCCCAGAGCCTGCCAGCAGAGCTGTGAGAGGACCATTCCCATCTCCGTACATTTTTCACATCCGGAGCCGGTCAGTCCTGGCGGGCAGCCGCACTGGCCGGTGACGTGGTGGCAGGGCACTCCCAGGGGACAGGCGCAGCGGCTGGCACAGTTCTTCCCAAAGAAGCCTGGCAGGCAGGCTGTGGGAAAACAAACAACGGGATGTGAGTCTTCTGCCCAGATTTTAAGTTAATGTTAATGCCTGGAAGGCCTCAGAGCCCCAGGGGCTCCTGCCCCGGTGCCGAGCCAGCCCAGCAGCATCTTGTGTCACAGCCTCAAAATACATTGCCACGACTTGTAATTCTCATTAAAAATGAAGTTTCCCTCCTTCCCAGGCTCTGGAGCAGCCGCGGTTTCCCTGGGTTTCCCTCACCCAGGGGTGTTCCTCACCTTTCTCACAGTGCCGGCCCCTCCAGCCGCGAGGGCAGTCACAAGTGCCAGTGACGTGGTGGCACGAGACGTTGTCCCCACAGTCACAGAGCTCCTCACAGCGTGGCCCAAACAGCCCCTCCGGACAAGCTTCAGGGATGAAAACACGGGAGAGAGCACAAGTTGCACAAAAAAGGTGACTTTTTGGGGCTTTTTCCCAGTAGTTCCACAGCTGACTGGGCCTGTCCCTTGTGCACACACAGCTTGAAATACAGCCCTGGGGAGCTGCCAGGACCCTAGCTTGGTTCTTTTAGAAAAAAATAACATAATTTCTACCCTTTGGGTGGGTTTCTTCATTAATTTATATTGAAAGAAGTGCTTAACACTGCCTGCTGCTGCTGAGGCTGTGTTGGGGCTCTGGGGGCCTGTGACAATGCTGGGAGGGGACCCTGTGCCTCGAGGTGCAGCAGGATCCACCAAGGTGATTCGTGTGGCCAAGCCTCCACTGCCAGCCAAGCTGTTCACAGCCTCCTGAAGGGGAAAACATTCCCAGCAGGAAACGTGAGAGTGGCTTGGTGGCAGCTGAGGCTGTGGCTGTGGCAGCAGCTCCCTCGTGCCAGACGTCAGCTGGCAAGCGCTGCCACCAGACTTTACACCTTGATTTAAGGACGTGCCAGGCTGAGGTGTCATGATCCCGGAAGGGAAGGAGCTTGTGGATCTCTGCTTGGTGTGCTGATACGTGAGGAGGTCCCTGTCACTGCTCTGAAGGCCGAGAGCCTTTCCAACCCTTCCTCATGGGAATGAGATTGCCAGGGTGTGTCACAGCTGAGGACGCAGCAGACACGGAGCCACCAAGGGACAGATGTCATGGTTTGCTGGGGCTTGGGAGCAAAGCCAGGCCCTGAGGGTCAGTGTGACACAAGGACACACTGGAGGAAGAATGGAGAGGGGACAATCCACTGTTACCCTTAAAATAATCGTGGCAGAGGAAGATCCTCCCTTGGCATTTTGGTTTCCCCGTGCCCTGCCCGTGGCTTTGCACTCATGTCTGTGCCTTTGGGAACCCCATCCCCCTCCCACCAGCACTGCCACAGGCTGCTCTGGGTGTGCACCCGCACTTTCAGGACAGCCCTCAGAGGACACGAACCAGATGGGGCTGGAACTGGGTGATCCTTAAGGTCCCTTCCCACCCAAAGCCCTCTGCGATTCACTGGAAGGAGAAAG
The DNA here is from genome assembly GCA_013397115.1 of Edolisoma coerulescens. Lineage (NCBI taxonomy): Eukaryota > Metazoa > Chordata > Aves > Passeriformes > Campephagidae > Edolisoma > Edolisoma coerulescens. Next base: position 283,471 of record VWZW01002793.1, on the reverse strand, counting down.
CGCGGCAGTGGGCAAAACTGGGGCACAGCCAAAACCACAGCACTGCCACCTCCCTGCTGGGCTGAAATCTGAATTTTATGTCTTTGCTTAAGCCCCCAGACCCTCCCTGTGCAGCACCAGGTGCTGCCAGAGCCATCAATGCCCAGATCAGACCCCCGTGCCCCACTCACGTCTCTCGCACTTGTCGCCGGTCCAGCCGGGCTGGCAGAGGCAGTGCCCGGTCCGGCGGTCGCAGAGCCCCCCGTGCTGGCACTCGCAGCGCTGCTGGCAGTCCAGGCCGTGCTGCCCCTGGGCACAGGCTGGCAGGGGCACAGGGTGAGACACTGTCCCGGTACCCACCCTCCCAGCTCCCACCCTCNTCCCAGCTCCCACCCTCCCAGCTCCCACCCTCCCAGCTCCCACCGCCCCGCACGCGCAGGAAGGACCATGCACCCCACCCCTCGCACGTCACCTCCAACCTTCAGAGGAAAACCACTCCAAAGCAGGACCTGGTTGCCCCAGAGCCGTTTCCCCGGCTGTTTCCTCACCCAGCTCGCAGGCCAGCCCCGTCCAGCCCGCAGGGCAAGCACAGGCCCCCGTGGCCGGGTCACAGGTGCCGCCGTTCTGGCAGAGGCAGCGCTGCTGGCAGTTCTTCCCGTAAAAACCCGCCGGGCAGGCTGAGGGAACAACAGGACAAACATCCCCGTCAGGAGGCAGCTCTGGAGGCTTGTGCCACACTGCCAGAGCCGTGGGTGGGTGGTCTGACACAGAGCAGCACTGATTTTGATGCAAGAGGAGCCAGTGACTCCCCCAAGGCTGCTCAGCTGCCCACAACACGACTTTTGGTATCTCACCCGCTCAGGTAAGAGGCAGCAGCATTCCGCCCACCCCGAGGATGGCATTCCCTCCCGAGCTGGCAGGGGAGGCAGGCTGGGCTGGGAAGGGTTACCTTGCTGGCACATGGGTCCCGTCCACCCCTCTGAGCAGAGGCAGCGGCCGCTGACGTGGCTGCAGGAGGCGTTGTTGAAGCAGTGGCAGGTCTGGCTGCAGTCCTGGCCATACCTGTTCTCCTGGCACGCTGCAGGGGAGCAGAGCAGGCAGGAATGGTGGGCACTGGGTGGGAACTACGGCAGCCAGGCTCCTACCAACCATCCCAGGGGCTGGGAGGGGGCCTGACACTGGTGCTTGGCTGCTGTGTGAGGTGGCTTTGCGGTGTTACAGGGAAATAATGTGTGCTACAGGCCTGACATCTGAACACAGGCACTGCCGTCATCGTTGTTACACCCTTCTATCTATTTGGAAGCAGTTTTGTCCTCACTGCATCCAACCACAACACGCTCAGCCAGAGCCCCCCACTCTGAAATCAAATTAAATTCCACACTGAGAAAATCACAAATGGGGAATGGACAACCCAAACCTCCGGTTCCTACGACCTGGCAGCAGAGACAGCCCTGGCTCCAGAGTGCCCGTGGAGGGCAGGGTGGGCACCAGGGCACAGACACCTACCCTGGGCACAGACACCTACCCTGGGCACAGCGGGGGCCGGTCCAGCCAGGGGGACACTGGCACTGTCCCGTCACAGGGTCACAGTGGGCACCATTGAGGCAGTCACAGGCTTGCCGACACTCCAGTCCATAAAATCCATCGGGGCAGGCTGTGGAAAACAAAGGAGAAATCCACACAAAGTGCAGAGCTGGAGCCCTCCCAGTGGGAAAAGGTGCCCCTTGGTGGCCTTTGTGGCCGATGTGAGGCTGCACTGGTGTGACAGCCACTGCTAAGGGCAGCAGATATTGAATGAGAGGCCAATGTGGACATTTCAGGTACAGGAGAGGGCAGTGGTGGATCAGGAGAATGATGGCTTGAGGTTCCTGACCACGGAGAGGCTGCTGGGGGAGCCAGATCCCTGCATCCAGGGCCCCCTCCAAGAGGCTGCTCCAAGACCCCATGTACAGCCTGTCCACCCTTGGGTGACCACAGCAGCTGTGCAACCACTGGGTCACCTATTATTTACATTTTCACAGTATTTTTTTGTTTCCCTAGACCTTTTCCCTCCAGAAATAAAACCAGAGACTGCAGCTTGCAGACTTGTTCTCCCCATGACCATCCTGAGGGATCCTCTTCGCTGTAACGGGAGAGCCAAGTCAGACAGAGGGCACAAACCCCCTGGGATGGAGCCCTGGGCCCCAGGTTCAGGCACTCACCGTGCTCACAGAAGGTTCCCCGCCAGCCCGGGCTGCAGGTACAGGCCCCGCTGACGTGGTCACAGGTGGCTCCGTTGTCACACTGACACTGCTGCCGACAGCTCAGCCCAAACCACCCTTCCGGGCACTCTGAAAGAAATGGGACTGAGGATCCTGTCCTTTCCTGGGTCCCAGGGAAGATATCCTAGGGCAGGGCTCAGACTCTGCATGGAATAAAAATACCTGGCAGCTGCTTTTTTTACAAAGACCAGTGGGTTCCAGTCTGCCCCTTACAGGTGTGTACCCACATCACCCAGCCACCCTGGGGACAGGATCGGCACCACAGCCGGGGAAGGGGACTGGGCTGGCCCGATGCCTTTCCCTGGGACACCTGCAGCCCCTGCTGGGTGTGAGGGCAGGCGGGGCAGGGGCAGCACTCACTCTGCTCGCAGTGGCTGCCCGTGTACCCGGCCTCGCACAGGCACTGCCCGGTCTCGGCGCTGCAGCTGCCGTCGCTGTTGCTGCAGTTGCAGGCGTGGGCACAGTCGGGGCCCCAGCGCCCCAGGTCACAGGCTGGAAAAACACAGCAGGAGCCCGTCACTGGTGTGCACCCGAGGGCACGGCGTGGGCACAGTCTTTGCCAGCAGTCACAACGTCCCTTGGGCACAGGGACAAAGGCGGCTGCAGAAAGGCCAGTGGCACTGCCAGCACCGGGCAGACAGAGCGGAGAAACCAAAAGGATTTCAGAGAGGTGCCCTGGCAGAGGCACGGTGTGAAGATGAGAATGGAGTGATGGCAGCAGAGCTTGGCACTCCTGAGGTCCAGGAGTGAAGGTGACAGAGCACGGGTGCCGTACCTCGCTGGCAGTGGTGCCCCGTCCAGCCGGGCGGGCAGCTGCACGTCCCCGTCACCGGATGGCAATGTCCCTCGTTCCCACAGCTGCAGCTCAGCTGGCAGTCGGGGCCGAACCAGCCGGGTGGACACACTGCCAAGGGAAACAGGGAGGGACTGCAGGTGGCTGCTGGAACCCCGGCCCTTGGCGGAGCCGCCGGGTCCCGCGGTGCTCCGGCAGAGCCGTGAGCACCGACACAGCTCTGACACCCCCAGTGCAGGTGCTGAGCAAGGCGAGGGGCTCAGCATTTTGCCTCCCTTTCTGCTGCTGCAGAAGTTACCACTGTGGAGATGGGACCAGAGGGACTTTGAAGTCCCCAGCCTGTGCCCCAGCGAGCGAGGGAACAGAGCTGTGCACAGTGCTCAGCCTGCCCTGCGGAGCGTGGCAGTGCCTGGTCAGTCACTGGATGCCCCACTCGCTGGAGCAGATGCTCCAGGTCAGCAGAAATGCCCCCATTCCACTGGAGATGGACATTCCAGCTGAGGGACCTGCCCCAGCCCACACTCACCATCCTGGCAGCGCTGGCCGGTGTAGCCGGGCGGGCACAGACAGGCTCCGGTGGCAGGGTCACAGCTGGCGTTGTTGGCACAGTCGGGGCAGATCTCCTGGCAGCCCCGTCCCCAGAGACCCTCAGGGCAAGCTGGAGCGTGAGCAGACAGAGAACACACAGCACTGGGATCAGAGCCAGGGTGGCAGAGGGAAATGTCTGCCCTTTTGGGCTCCCTCTCGCCGTCACTGCTGTGCCCATGCAAGACGTGGCCTTTTCTTGGCAGCACGTGGCCACCAGCGAGCAGAGCAGGGCCGTGCCTGTTCCACAAGCAGTGTGTGAGCCCTGTCAGTGCTATTCTGAGCTCACTCCAGCATTTTCATGCCAATTTTGGATTTGCATCCACTTGCGGGGAGCTCCCAGGGCTCCTCAGTGGGAAATGGTGCTGCTGGCACAGGGACCCCGCAGCTGCCGTGACACCACGGACAGCACATCAGCCACTGCTCCAGGAGCCGCTGTGAGTCGCAAAGGAGGAGCAAAAGGCTAAGAACTGCTAAAACCAGGGCAAGAATCCTTCTCCAACTGGTCCTAAGCTGCTCCAGGGCCTGGAAAAAAGGCAGCTTGAAATGTATGTCCTGCACTGTGCACACATAGCTTCATTGCTCAGCCAAAGTCGTAGGAGCAGGACAACTCTATGTGACACTAATACCTTCCAGCTGCTGCAATTCTGCAGAATCATGCAAAAGCTTTTCATTTCGGACTCTCTAGTTTTCCAGCAGTTAAAGAGTAATCTGGTGAAGGCAATTAAAAACACGCATGGATAAAGAAAGTTTCCTCTCCTATGTTAAGGACTGCAACAACCAAAAACATCTTCATCTTTGTCATCGTGTGTGCTTGTGCTTCCCTCAGCCTCGACAGCAGAGCAGGGCTGTTGTTTAGGACTCACCATCAAAAGCTGCAATTTTTTCTAATTTTCCACAAAGATGATTCTAATTGCACTGGGTGTTTTTAAACTTAATTTCAGCAAAAGAAGAGTAACAGCTCTACACCTGAATCCCTCCCCCTGCACCTGAATCCCTCCCCCTGCACCTGAATCCCTCCCCCTGCACCTAAATCCTTCCCTCTGCACCTGAATCCCTCCCTCTGCACCTGAAACCCTCCCTCTGCACCTGAATCCCTCCCCCTGCACCTAAATCCTTCCCTCTGCACCTGAATCCCTCCCTCGGTGCGTTTGCTCTGCTGCCCGTGCTCACCTTGGGCACAGTCATGTCCCATCCGGCCGGGCGGGCAGTGGCACTGCCCCGTGCTCCGGTCACAGGACGCTCCTCCACAGGCACAGGGACGCCGGCAGCCTGCCCCAAATGTCCCCTCAGGGCACTCTGTGGGAGAACAGCAGGGTCAGAACTTCCCCCTCAAGGTGCCCAAGGGCATTTTACCAGCCCAGCCCTGCAGCCTGAAGGAGCCTCTGGGTCTGAGGGGAACAGCCCAGCTGTGAGAGGTTCCCACCTGGGCTCGTGGTTCAGTGGGCATGGTGGTGTTTGCTCAAAGGCTGGGCTTGGTGATCTTGAAGGTCTTTTCCAACCTTAGTGATTCTGTGAGCCTGGGTGTGACCACTCCCCGAGCCACACTGGTCACCGCCAGCATTGCCACCACCACCATGGTCAGTCTGTCCATCACTTCTCTCTTGTTGTGTGTCCTTCCAACAAGAATTTCTTCATGCAAGAGTGACCACTCATGTCCCCAAAAGCTGAGGCCAAACTGCTCTCCAGTCTTCGGATAAAGATTCTGCCTGAGCCACCCTGCTCTCTGTGGGCTGGGGTGCAGAGCACCGGGGTCACAGCCCCACACCAAACCACCCCTTGGCTTTTCCACGATGCTGCGAGGGTTTTTACCTCCCTGGCTGAATGCCTCCAGGATGTGAGCACCAGGATTTTAAGAAGCAGCCAGCTTTGCACAGATGGACACAGATGGAAAGCAGGAAAGGAGGAGCATCCTCATCCAGAGGAGGACTAAGTGCTTTTCCCTCCCTCTGCTCTGGATGCCAGCGTGGTTCTGCCCATACCAGCTCGGTTTGATCTTTGTACCCCGTGCCACAGTTTAGCAACCAGCTGGTGCCACGCAGACCGAGGCCCCCAGACCCAAAGATCCTTAAATCCTCTCTGAGTCCCCCACAAGAGCTCTGTGTTCACCAAAGCCAACGCTCTGTGAAGCTTCAGCAGAGGCGAACACGCCGGCACTGGCAAACCGCGGAGGAAACGCAGCGCCTCCATTTCCAGTGACACAGTGGAGTTTTTGTTATTCCTCCTCTTTGCTAATTGATGGCAGATGTTTGTCTTCACCCTTTAATAATTTCCAGATCCAAACAACAGCCAAGAGCCTACTATTTCTATACAAATATTTGTGTTATTTCCTGTGACTCCCCCCTACAGCCTTCAGCTCCTTTCTTACCCTTTTTAAAAATATCCTGAGCAGGAGCACCCAGCCCAATGAGGCTCCAGGGGCTCCAGGGGCCACAGCATCCCACCACAGGGGGCTCAGGGCTGTCAGACCCTGCCAGGGGGCACAGCCCTGCAGGAGCTGCTCCCATCTCTCCTGCCAGCACTGTGGTAGCACTTGCACTGGGATTTTTACCGCTGTCTGCAGCTCTTGTTCCAACCAAGTCCTGTCAGAGATGGGGCTCTGCACCACGACCCTGTGCTGGCAGATTAATCAGGTCCATGGCTGTAACTTCTGGGCTAGGGTGAAGCAGTGCTTGGCTGAACATCAGTTAGTGCAGGAACTGCCGGGATGCTCCAATCCAAATCCAGACGTGGCCACTTCCAACCTCTCCACTCAGTGTCTTCCACTGCTGCAGTCTGTCTTCAAGTGTCCAACTTTTTGCATTTTCTGTAGGACCCAACCAGCTGAAGGGGGTTCGGGAGGCTCCAGCCTCACAAGAACAGGAGTAGGTTGACTTTTCTGTCGTCAGCTCTGCGGCTGGCAGAAGTTATTCTTTTCCAAGCGCTGTGTTCAAGTTTTGTAATCCTCACCTCGTGCCAATGACTCACTGCCTTTAGGTTCTCTCAAAGCACCTTTGTCTGACCAAAGAGAAGCTCTCTGACACACCAACCGCCCCCAGGATCTTGAAATCTGCACCCTCAGAGCAGACTGTTGGACACAGTTTGACATACACAGAGCTGGGCAGTTCAGTCACCGTCCCATCAACCGGCCCTTCGTGGGAAGAGCACAAAACTGCTCTAGGAGGTTCATACAGAGGCAGAAGTTTGAATCCTAATGTAAATTAAGTGTAAAATACTCTTTTGCCCTTGCAGATGAAGTAGAGTTTCAACAATTAATAGAGAACAGAGCAGAAAATGTGATATTGTTGTGTTGGGCAGGGAACGCCTGGAAGGGAAAAGACATCAAGGCCAGGGGAAGATAATTAGATCCCAATCACCTCCATCTACCAACAGAGAGATGTCCAGTGACAGGGTTGAAGTGAGACCTTGTTCCACTTTCCTGAATCAGGCTCGTTTTGTACAAGGAATTCACTCTCCCACTTTTAAGGAGGTGGCAGCATCTCACAGAGACCTGTGCGTGGCAGCTCCTGTGTCCCCTAAAGCTTCCACTGGCCACCCATCAGATCACCTGCAGTGGGATGGGGCTCTCAGGGGATTCTGGAAGTGCTTTTGTGCCGTTTTGTGAGGCAGAAGTGTGAGGACTGGTGAGTTTCCAGCACACACAGAGCTGCCCTGCATGGCCCTGCCTTACCTTGGTCGCAGTGCTCCCCGTGGTAGCCTGGGGGACACTCCTTCTGGCACTCCCCGGTGACAGGGTCACAGGGCACTCCTGGAGAGCAGCTACACTTCTTCTTGCAGCCGTCCCCGTAATACCCAGGGTCACAGCCTGTGAACAACCATAATTAGAGAGAAAGGAGATCTGAAATTACTCCTTGCCCCTGGCAGAGCCCGGTCCCAGGTGCTGGGCACCCTCCTGAGCTCTGCCACCCACTGTCACAGCTGTCCCCAGCCACCACACAGCTCCTGCTGAGCACTGAACATGGCTGGGGGTGAGCAGGGCATGCTCCTGGGTGAGCAAGAGGTGAGACAGCCTGAGGTGAGGGTGGAAAGAGACCAGAGCTTTTTCCCCCAGAAAATTAATGTGGGGAAAAGAGACCACAGGACAAGAAAGGGGGATGCTCCAGGGGTGCTTTGTGGGAACAGAATGACACCAGATGACACCAAGTTGGGAGCAAGTGTGGATCTGCTGATGGGTGGGAGAGCTCTGCAGAGGGACCTGGACAGGCTGGATAGATGGGAAAAATCCAGGGATATGAGGTTGAACAAGACCAAGTGCTGGGTCCTGCACTTTGGCTGCAACAACCCCTGCAGCGCCACAGGCTGGGGACAGAGTGGCCGGACAGAAAGGGACCTGGGGGCACTGATGGACAGCAGGCTGGACATGAGCCAGCTGTGCCCACGTGGCCAAGAAGGCCAATGGCACCTGGCCTGGATCAGGAATGGGGTGGCCAGCAGGACCAGGGCAGGGATTCTCCCCCTGTACTGGGCACTGGTGAGGCTGCACCTCAAGTGCTGTGTCCAGTTCTGGGCTCCTCAGTNTGGAATGGGCTGCCCAGGGAGGTGGTGGAGTCACCGTCCCTGGAGGTGTTTAAGGAGAGACTGGATGTGGCACTCGGTGCCATGGTCCGGGCAACAGGGTGGTGTTGGGTCATAGGCTGGGCTCGATGTCCTCAAAGGTCTTTTCCAACCAGCTGACTGTGTGCCTCCGTGACTCTGTGCCCGTGTCCCTGTGTGCCTCACTCACTGTCCTCGCAGCGCTGGCCGCGGTAGCCGGGTTTGCAGCGGCAGGAGCCGTCCCTGGCGTCGCAGTCCCGCGAGTTGCGCTGCAGGCACTGGCACTCCTCCGAGCAGCCGGCCCCGAACGCCCACCTGGGGCACGCTGCGGGCAGAGGGGAAAAGCCGGTCAGCAACCCAGGGCGAGGGGCAGAAACCTCCTTCCCAGAAAGGCTGGAACCCGAGGGTAGCAGCAGGGATGAGGACAAGCGTACCCAGGTGGCAGAACCGGCCGTACAAGCCGGGGTCGCACAGGCAGGCGCCGTAAATCCGATGGCAGTGACCCCGGTTGGCACAGTTGCACTTTTTCCTGCAGTGCTTCCCGAAAAATCCCTTAGGGCACCCTGGTAACAGAGAGATGTTTCCTGGGAAGATGAGCCAGTTTCAGCAGGTCATTTTAACTGCAGCAGAGAAGCACATGGGAACCAGAGCTGTGCGAGGCCAGCGATGCACCGAGGGAAGGGATGCAGCCAGGGTGACAGCGATCAGATTCCCTGCACCAGCTCCAAATCAGCTGTGCAGTGTCACAGGGGATGTCACTTGCTGCCACTCGCCGTGGTGCTCCAGGGCACCCATCAGCTCTGCGCTCACTGTGACCAGCAACTGTGCTGGTTGGGACAGAAATAACCCACCCACAGGGCTCCCAGAGGTCAAGGCTGTCCTCTGTGAGAAAGCAACCCACAAGGCTGCTCCTGTTGAAAAGCCACAGGGATATTTGCACTATTAAGTGAATAAAATTATTGTTTTTTCTCTGTTATGCTAAAGATCTTGATATTGGAAGCACATGGCAGGCAGGCTGTGTCAGCAGAGTGCTCTGGCCAGCAGCTGCCCGGCAGCACAGGCCTTGTCCCTAGGACCAGAGGAGCAGGGCAAATGCCACCCTGGGACAACAGAGCAATTCTGCATTGTTTATTTTAATTTTACCTTCCTGTTTTCTCTCTGTCCCCCTCAATCACCTCCTTCCTACAGAAAGAAGAGGTCGGGGTATCTCTTCTGTTCATTTGCATTCTGCTTCGCTCTCCTCCTTCAGTAATAGCTCCCATATGTGACTGAAGTTCTTTTGTCTGAATCTCTGATTGTCTCTCTCGTTCTGGTTTTCAGATTATGTCCCCCAAATTTTAACCCTTTGGGAGCAAGAAGTGAGCACCACCAGCAGCGGCACCTCCTTTGGGTACTTGGGGTAACTACTGCCGTCACAGCTTTCCAATGCTTTGAGTGGAAAATACCTCCACAGTTTCCACAGAAATTTACCATGGAAATTGTGGGTTTGACATTCTTTCCTGGGTCTGCCACTGAATGTCCCATGAAATAGAGATCTCTGCCCCCAGTCATGGCTGAGCAGCGAACAGGGACTGCAAAGGTCTGAGGGCAAGGACAAGGCAGAACCCCTGGAGCGCTGTTTTGTGGGGGAAGCATCCCCTTTACCACTTTTCCTTTTTGAAAGGACATTCTCCCGCACAAGACTCAGTGGTCAGAGGAGTCAGATGGAGCAGGGATGGTTCAGCAGGAGGGCTGAAAGATGCTGTCGGTGAACAACTACAAAGGGATGAGTTTAGGGAATCCCATGGGAAACACCTCCAGGCTTCAGAGAAGCACATCTGGGACATCTGAGAGTGGCATCAGCGATGGCCAGAACAGCCATTTACCCAGTGATGGCAAATCTCTGCCGAGACATTGACACCGGGAAGGAGGAGGATGGGGACGGCTCCCAGCACCACGGGGCAGGTGAGGGGACACTGGACTCACCGTCCTGGCAGAGCTCTCCGGCCACGCCGGGCGGGCAGCGGCAGGCGCCGGTGGCAGGGGCGCAGGTGCCGCCGTTCTGGCACCGACAGCTCTGGCTGCAGTTGCTGCCAAAGGTGCCGGCCGGGCAAGCTGGGGAGGGAGAGGGAGATGAGGCCCAGCCAGGCCACAGCCTCGCGGGGCTGCAGCCCCTGCGCACCCCGGAGCAGGGGACAGGGCTGCCACTCACTCTGGTTGCAGAGCACGCCGGTCCAGCCGGCCGGGCAGTGGCAGCCGCTGCCCTCGGCGTTGCAGGTGGCTCCGTTCTGGCAGTCGTCACAGGTCAGGCTGCAGTCGGGGCCAAACGTGTGCTCCAGGCAGACTGCAACCAGAGGCACTGCGGGTGAGAACCCCTCTGGGACCGCTGCAGCACCCCGGGGGGTTTGGGCAGAGAAACCCCCGCGCTGAGGCTGCAGCAGAGCTAAACACAGAAAAGCACTCGACAGGTCCTGTGTGTTCACCAAACAAATTCACCCAGCATGAACCATTACTCCTGAAGAGTTCCAAGCCAAGCATGGCACTGACCACCTCTGCAAAATGCCCACCGAATTTCTCTGACAGCGTGTGCTCCCCTCGTGCTTCCATCTCTTCCTCCTCTTCCTCGTAGTCATCGTTGAAGAGCTGGGTGAATTCATCTCGCAGGATGGCGACGTGAGGGATGGGGCGGATGACGGGGCGCCGGCCATCCAGAGCCTCCACCGTGTCCTCTGTGGCTGGGGGAGCAGGGACAGAGGTGACAGTGTCACAGTGGGAAAGGACACAAGGTCACTAAAAGGTGAATAGTGGGGCAGGACCTCTGCAACAGCAAAGAGAAACCAGAACTCTCTGTGGGTCTCAGGTTTGCCCACCTGCAGTTTTTGTTTTGTTATTCCCAGTGTTGATAACAAAATGAATAAAAATACAGAAATCTGTTAGATTCTGCAGAGATTGGTCATTCTGTGGCTGGAGACCCTCCAGACCCCTCTGTGTTCTGTTCTCTCACTGATCTCACCCTGTTTTGTCACCTCTAAAGCTTTCCCAAGTTGTTCAGGGATTTTTTGGCTAGAGTGGGCCCAGGTCAGCTACGTGACCTCCAGATCTCTGTACTGCTACAAATAAATAATCTGTTATTTCTTATAAGGAAAAGCTGTAGAGGCTGGTGACTGTGGCAGGGGCTCTGTGATTAACATGGAGCCATCACTGCAGGCTGTGCAGCTGCTGGAGGTGTAGCTGTGCCAGAGCTCCCTGCACTTCTTTGGCCAGGGCTGTGAATGAGGCTGGAACAGGACTGGGAAAGCTTTCCAGGGTGGGATCAGGCACTGCCACTGCTCAGGTGCTGTGGAGGAGCTGGAGGAGGTGAGGTGCAGGGCTGAGGAGCTCCAGTCCGTGTGGTCCTGGCTCGGGCAGGAGGCAGAGGAGGGACCCAGCCTGAGGCAGCTCGGACGAGGCACTTACAGATGCAGCTCCTCCTGTCTTCGTCCAGCTTGTGCCCAATGTCACAGCCACACTGGAACGAGCCTGGCTGGTTCTGGCACGTGTGTTCACATCCCCCGTTGTTTGCAGAGCACTCATCCACATCTACAAAACATGGGGCACTCCAGTGGGACAGGAGCAGGGACAGGGGCCCGGCCGTGCCTGGCCATGCAGCAGGAATGGGCTGGTGGCATCCTCTCTGCTGAATATGTGAAGCCATCAACTCTAAAAAAGGAGTTAAACCACCTCAGGTGTTAGGGATGCCTGGGTTTCGACATGAAATGTGCTGGGCTTCAGTTCCCATCCGTCATTAATTGTGTAGGAACAGGTGGGTGTGTCTGGCTCCTTCCCCTGGGAAATGTTGTTGAGAGCTTTGGAAGTGAGAACAATTAGTAGGGGGATTTTTCCCCACATTCTTTCTGTTGAGAAGGTGACTCACCAGAAAGCTGGCAGGAAAACTGGTAGGAGCTGGGAGAAACTGTAAGAAATGCCTGGCTGTTCGCAACCAGGTAGGACAGTTTCTTGTTCTCCTAATTAAAAGCTTCATTAGTCACCGTCTTGGCTGTTTTATACAGACACTGTTAATTGTCCTTATCCCTTGGGTGAAAGTGATGGGCAGTGTTGGCCTCTGGGGCTGAACATCAAAAGGTTTTTGTGAATTAATGGGTCAGGCCTGGGCCAGCTCACTCTGAGTCATCCTGACCTGAACTGGATGTGCTCAAAAATCCCATTGTCCCTCCCCAGTTGTGCTGGGCTTAGTGCAGGGGTTAGAACTGAGCTGCCCAACACTGAACAAACTGAGGAGAGTGACAATGGGCAAATTAGAAGTAGAGGGACCCTGTGTGTCCCTGGCTCTGCCTGGAGCCCAGCGAGGTGTTGGCACTCACCATCACAGCCACAGCCATCCGTGCTGAGCCTGTACCCGGCGTGGCAGGAGCACTCGTAGCCCCCGGGGTAATTGTAACAGTCTTGCTGACAACAGTGAGAACCAGTGTCACACTCGTTGATATCTAAATGAGAAACAAAGGGTGTTAATGCACTGCAGAGTGGTGACAGGAACTCTTAAACTGCTCCCTGGCTAGCTCTGGTGAGCTTTTACTGATCTGCTGCCAAATGCTGCGCCAGGATTCTTGAGTTCCTCCTGAAATCAGGGAGCTTTGTGCTAACAGATCATCCTCCCCATCGAGGGAGGAATCCTGAGTCCTTGAGGGAAGTTCATTGTGATCCCCGGTCGGAGGTTGTGGTTACAGGTTTCATGTCCTTACAAGCAGGGTGATTCCAGCTGAACGACTCCTGCTTAGGGCAGTTGCATCAGGGAAAAACTAATTAGTTTGGAAGTCGTAATTGCTGTCCAAGTCATAACTGCTGTCCAAGTATATCTTGAGGGGAGGTTTGGGGATGTCTTTGAGCAGAGCAATATTTCAGCTGCTCTCACTTTCCACTGCTTTCTATCCTCCTTGGCCTGTTTGAGTGCACATACACAGTAGCCAAGAGGGATCCTGACCTAAGACCCCAAGAGGGATCCTCACCATTACCTGGGATGGAAATCAAGGCCTGGCCTTTTCCTGTTCCTTACCAGTGCACGACTTCTGATCTTCCTCCAGCCGAAAGCCGAAGTTACAGGTGCAGACTGGGCCAGAGCTGGTGTGGTGGCACATGTGGGAGCAGCCCCCGTTGTTGGCTTCACAGCTGTTCACAATCTCCATCTCTATCCCTGGAAAAGGCAGCCTGGTTAGGATCCCGTGGGACACGTCCGCACACACCGCTGGCCCCTGCCTGCCCTCGGTGCCGCGCCCCCGCCAGCTCCTGGCACTGCGTCCCTGCTGAGGAGGGGGATCTGCAGTGGGAAAGGATGGAAATAGCTCAGCACAGAGGCCACTGCTGGGCTGGGAAGTGGGGTATAAAAAGAAACCTCTGGATCTCACGCAGCCTCTCAGGGATGGAGCTGTGGAGCAGGCTCTGGACAATCTCTGGGATGAACAGGCTGCGGATGAAACCGCTCCCACTCCTGCCAAGCAGCAGCGTGTGCTGCCAACCAGAAGTTGGCTCAGGCTCAGAGCAGAGCTCTTCTGGTGCCAGGGAGAAATGGGAGCAGCAGAACACAGCTAAGTAGGGAAACATCCAGATGCCTACAGCGAGAATCGTTAGTTCCTGACATGTCAAAAGTGGTCGGCACAAACATCAATTGCAGCCATAGATCATCCGAGCTTGGCAAGGTTTCTGTAAACTTGTCTAGTTAATTAAGCTTTCTTAAACTAAAAGGAACTTGTTTCATGGAGCTTTGACTCAGTTCTGAACCTCAGGAAAACAATTTCTGCCTTCAAGAACACTGAGTTTTTCATGCATTCAAACCCAACGAGGATGAAAGAAAGGGAGTTTGATGCTTCCCGATGGATCTGTGCTTGTCAAAAACAAAAGCTGTGCCACAGTGGAAGACTTTATTCCAGATTTCACAACGTGATTGTCATCCCTCTCTTCCCTTTTCTTATAAAAGCAGCACAAATAGGGTTTTGCTTAACAGAAACATGCTAGGAAGGGCAGGGAGAAACACCTTTCATGTGGAAAGGCTGCTCTGGTGACCCCAGGGCAATGTCAGTGGTTGTGGTGTGAGATTGGCTGGGTCCCTAAGAAGGAAGCTGTGGATATACTTAGGCTCTTAAATCTCACCTCATCAGCCTGGTGCCCCCCATGGCTCTGTCTGATGCCTTTCAAGACCCATTTATGGCCTGCAAAGCCTGCCCTCATACCCTTGGCAAGCTCCTCTGCAGCTGCACAGGGGGACCCTCAGAGCTCCCGGTAACACCAGCAGCCAGCACTGGGACTGCCACGGTGGCTGTGATCTGTGAGGGGCTGGTGGCTCTGGTTCAGCCCGGCCCTGCTGGGGTGCAGCAGCTGCACAAAGCTGGGAGGGCAGTCCGGCTCACTCTTGCATCCCAGAGTTTATTCCTCTCCTTGATGGGAGCAGATGTGATCCCTTCACTGGCTCAACTCCTCCTTCAGTGACGCATCTGCAGCTGACTGAGCTTGTCCAGCAGAGTCCCCAGGAACAGAACTTGGCTTATTTGAAGCCAAACGGCTCCAAATCAATTGCCTAAACCAGCTAAAGTAGCTTCGTGGTGACTTCAGAGACCAGACCAAGATTTTTATCTTGGTGGGGGAGTAAACAGCCCCGAAACTGCTTGTGAAACCCTTCAGCAGAGATTGCTGTGGCTTGGCCCTGGCAATTCCCAGCGGGCAGTGACAGACACGTGCCTGCAGCAGCCCAGGTGTGCCCTGTCCTGCTGGGCAGGGCTGAGCCCGCAGTACTCACGGTAGCAGCGCTTGCCATCCGCCCCCAGCTCGTAGCCTGGGTTACAGGTGCACTTGAAGGAGCCCCGGGTGTTGAGGCACTGGTGTGCACACATGGCCAGCCCCGTCAGGCACTCGTTCACATCTGGGAGAGGGAGAAAGCCATCAGATAAGCAGGCTGAGCCTTAAACATCTTTCCAAAGGGACTATTGTTATGATATTTGGGTTTTGTACTGGTTTCTTGGACCCTGAACTCTTCACTGGGGTCCAGACCAACAGAGACACAGAGTTAAGAGTTTGGAATTGCTGTAAAGTTTCCCAGGAGATTGGACCACATGAAAGTGGGGCATTCACAGAATCACAGAATCAATTGGGCTGAAAAAGACCTTTGAGAGCATCGAGTCCAATCTATGACCTAAAACCACCTTGTCACCAGACCATGGCACTGAGTGCCACATCCAGTCTACTTACTAGTCTTAAACACTTCCAGG
The DNA here is from genome assembly GCA_013397115.1 of Edolisoma coerulescens. Lineage (NCBI taxonomy): Eukaryota > Metazoa > Chordata > Aves > Passeriformes > Campephagidae > Edolisoma > Edolisoma coerulescens. The sequence continues at coordinate 268,088 of VWZW01002793.1, read as the reverse complement.
GACAGGGACTCCACCACCTCCCTGGGCAGCCCATTCTAATGCCTGACCACCCATTCTGGAAGAACTTCTCCCCAGTGTCCAGTCCAAACCTCCCCCGGAGCAGCTGTCTGTTGTTGCAGACAGCTCGAGCTGTCTCTTGCACAGACTGAGCCATCCAAGGGAAGGCGTGCGCATCCCTCCGTCCTGCTCACACTGAGCACTCCCTCTTCCATGAGACACAGGGATTTTCCTCCAGGGGGGCTCTGCAGGGCACTCACCTTGGCAGGCCTTGCCGTCGGGGGCCAGCTGGTAGCCGGGGTGGCAGTCGCAGCGGGCGCGGCCGCGGTGGCTGTGGCAGCGGTGCATGCAGCCCCCGTTCCTGTCAGCACACGGGTTCCTCACTGCGGGCAGAGCAGAGAGCCCGGGTCACACTGATCCTGCCTCTTGTGGCATTGAGGGAGAGCGGAGCACGGAGCAGCAGGAAAGCCTGCAGCCTGCGAAAGCCCGTTCTGCACCCAGCAGAAAATCCCTGCTGCTGCTCCGTTGACTGCTCACTCCGTTCGGGGAGAATTGCACGGCGTGAGATCCTGCAAAGGGCCGGCACTCAGCTGGGTAAAACCCTTCCAGCAGAAGCTTGGCACGGGCACGTCCCTCTGCAGAGATTACAGAGCAAGTGCTGGCAATTTGCTCCAAGTGCTCCTACCCAGAGCTTTGCCAATCTCTGACCCGCCCAGGACCAGGACAGATGCTCCAAACCCCACTGACTGCTGCGTTTGTAACATCCCAGCAGTTCCTTTTGCCTTAGCAACTTCATAGCTCAGGACTTCCCTCCTTCCTGCCCTTTGAATGCCAACTGCTACGAATGAGAACAACCTTGTGTTCTGTCCCCTTCAGCTTCTCCCCCTCCTGAGCCAGGAGCAGGTCAGCCAGAGGGAGAGGATCCCACCCCGCTGCCACACTCTGCTGTCCCTCCACTCTCACAGCAGCCCGCGCCTTCATACCGCTTCATTTTTGTTGGCTACACTCCTCCAGCTCTTCCCATCCCTTGGAATAAGCCGCAGGATATGTCCATGACAACAAAACACACAGAGTTTTTACTGGAAATCCCCCAGTCTGATCTGTTGGACATCTGAGCATCCCCATCCCGCAGCTCCCGGCTGGAAGCTGTGGCCCCCCAGCCCCCCGGGGACTCACGGACGCAGCGTTTGCCGTCCTCGTGCAGCTGGTGGCTGTGCCGGCACTGGCAGCGGTGCTGGGCCAGCGTCACCTGCACGCAGTCGTGCTCGCAGCCGCCGTTGTTCAGGGCACACGAGTTCAGGGCTGCGAGGCAAAGGGACACGAGATCTGTCACAAAAGGATGGCACCTGGATGTGTGAAAGATGATCCTCTTGCACAGGACCCGGGCAGGCTGCACATGCTTAAAGCTCATGAGAATTTAAGACTGGAGCACATCCAGTGACAAGTTCATGGCCAACTCCATGAGCAAGGAGAGTGTTCAGTGGGAGATGTTGCTGCAAATGCCTGTGGGCAATGTGGGAGAAGCCACCCACTATGGAGAACTGTGAGCCCTCGGGGCAAGAGCCTCCTGCACTCCCCTGGAGGTGAGATGCCTGAAGGCCAGCCTCCTGCAACCTACTTTGTGGTTACGGTGAGGAAAAGAGCCACTCCCAAGGTGCTTTGCCCCTCTGTGGAGATAACCTGTGTCCCGTTGGCTGATCGAGTCCCACACCCCCCTCTGCCTTCCCCATAAAAAATCCCCTGGGCTCACCCTGAATTCAGGGGAGCTTTTGCCTCTGGCCCCCTTTGCAGGAACGGCTGAATAAAGCCACCTGTGGAATTCGCTACGCAAGGCTCCCTGTCTCTCTGTCCCCGGGTTCTGCCCAGGTGGCATCACACGAGGTGATTTCACAAAGAGCTGGATCACCAAGAGCTGAAATCACTTTGTAGCTAAAGCAGCTACACTCGCTGAAACCGCCTATGGCTCGGGAGAAGTTGCAAAGGCCCCTGGAAAAGCCTTTCCCTTGTGGGACGCTTTCTCTAGGAACCCCCGGATTGCCCTGCCCAGGGCACCCCAAAAGCGACAACCCACCACCGTGCCAGGCAGGCACCCTGCTCTTCCAAGGCAGGATCAGCTCAACAGGGTTGGGTAGGAACTTAAAATGGTTCTTTTGCACCATGAGAGGTCCCAGCGCTCTCCCTGAAGGTGATTCCAGGACACGGGGAGCTGGGTTAGGTCCTGTCCAGCACTACATGGGAGGGAAGCAGGTTTCCTGCCAGGCATCCGCCCTCTGCGAAGGGCGCCGTGTCAGCAGCCAGGCTTCTGTGCTACTGCCGAAATTCCCGACCATCCCTTTGTTCCAGGACAGTCCCTGCAGGTGCAGTGCCAGAGCTGGTTCAAGGCATCACTGCTCAAAGAGCTGTGCTCAGGCACATTCAGGTTTTCCTGTAACAAAGTGATATGGAAAACCGAATTTCTGGCTCCGTGATGTGCCAAACTCATCGATCACACAGGGTGAGGCCCAGCAGGTACTGCCAGTTCTGGGAACACTCAGGGGAAAGTGCTTTAGGATGCATCCTGCGTGTCCGTATAGGACCAGGTGTAACAACCCCCAGCTCAGGGCTCTGACCCGATTTCTGTGTAGGACCTGGGGCACGTGGGGTCCCTGGTGCCGCGACCAGCAGCATCACCCAGACAGATCACACAAAGATACAGCAGCAGGAGCTCTGATTTCATCCTCAGTGCAGGCAGGACTGGGAACTCAGCTTCCAAACTGGAGTTCCTGGCCGTGCCACAGCGTTTCTGTGTGGCCTTGCGCAAGGAGCCCGGCGGGTTCCAAAGAGTCGGGAAACAGGAGGTTTTGCCTGGGCTATGGCACAAAACAGACCCCGTGACCCAGCATGTGGAATCCTCACGAGCCTGCTATCATTAATCAGCCTGGGAACAGCCTCCTCCTCCTCCTGTTCCTGTAGTCTGGGATGTCTCTGCAGGACCAGCAGAGGAGCGGGATGTTTAACTGGGATGTGAGCACCTTGTGAGCAGCCAGGGGAATGTGTCTGATGCGTGTTTTTACTGCAGCTCTCCAGGACCATTGACCTCGGATGCAGGAGGAATTTGAGCTAGGAAACAAAGCAGGGAAGGACTTTCCGGAGCTGGATTCATGGACTCTACCAGAGAAGCCATTGTGGGATAAAGACATGCCTCCAAAGTGCTCAAAGTCCCCTCTTGGAGCATTGGATGTCTCCTGAGCTAACCCACCCACTCCTTACGCACTGAGCTTCTCCAAAGAGAGGTGCCCCTCATGGGAACTGGGAAAATGGCCTTTAAACCCTGTTCTGTCTCTGAGGAGCCACCAAAGTGTCACAGCCCACCGGGCTGGTGGGACATGGCTCAGTCCAGGATGGAAACCCAGCCTTGGCTCCCACAGGCGGAGCAGAACGATGAGCTGTGGTCTCACATGTTTCTGACCTATTTTTCAAACTCCAGAATAAAGAAATGTGCTGGCTCTGAGGAATCTTATAGGAAAGCTAAAAATAGCTCTAATGAAAACCATCTCTCCCCAGGCTGATCCTTCAGGTGATCACAGTGCCCTCCACAACCTCTGGAGCTTTGGAAGCAGGAGAGCCTGGAAAGCAGCTGCCAGTAGAAGTCTCTGCTTGTAACACACCTCTGAATCTCAAGGTAAGTTGGATCCTTGCTCTTGTACCTTGGTGAAAGCAAATATTTGGCTCAGGACAAAAATAAAGGGAAAAAAATTACTTATTTTCATTTTTTTCTGCACACCATTCCCCTGCAAAAAAACCATGCTTTAACTCAGAGCTGTGGATCACTCTCATTCCAAATGTTAAAAAAAGTCAGCTTCTCATTTTATGCCTCTAATTAACTAAACAGCGTTTGGGGGAATAAAAGCAGCTTGACAGGGTCGAGATTTTGCCATACAAAACATAGGGCTGGAGCAAGAACTCGAGGTTTATGTTAGTTGTGCTGGCATTGCTTCCTTGAATCCATTTGGAAGGAAACAACAGAAATACTCAACGTTCCTGAAAAGCTCCAGGTCAGAGTTACAGCTCTAGCAGAGATGGGTGGTCATTTAAAAATATTCCAATATATTAAAGTGTTTAATAACATATATTCCAAAATAGCCATAAATAATGTGCTTGTTGGAGAGCTTTTTTTATTAAAAAAAAAAAAAAGAAAAGAAGTAAAACAATGCTGATGCCTGCCAAAACATTCCTTCATCTGGGAAAAGCACTGGGCCAACATGGAACAAGCCAATGCATCTTATGTCTAAAATAACCTCCCAGGATGCAGTTATTCAGATGAATTTGAAGTCTAAATAACAGCCTCCTTGCAAACCCCTGCAAGACAACCAAAAAAAACGAAAGTCTGGGTTCTTCCTCACAAGATTTCAGGAGAGAGAGCCCGTGTGAGGCTGGGTCTCCTTAGCTGGCTCCTCGCAGAGTCACAGCCAGCAGACCTCGCTGCTGCCCTTGTTTTAATTACTGCTCGGGGTTTTATTCTGTTTACAGAACCGCTCAAAATATTTCCATTCCCAGATGCTCTGCCGAGCTTAACATTTCTGTGACAAGGCTGCCAAGCCCAGTGTCATCCTGTACATCACACAGACTTTTGTAATTACAGCTCAGACAGATTTTCCACAGATGATATTTCAGTGTCTGCGAGAGGGACGTTCCTTCCAGCCCCGCTGTCTGAGGGGAGCGCGGCGCTGCTGGAAGGTGCTGCTCCCAGATTCTGACCCTCTCAGGCCTGGGAAATCGATAAGGAGGGATGGAAATGAGGTTTTTGCTGCTGACTGCACCTGGGAAGTGGGTCTGTGCAGCAGCAGCCTGACACAGGAATTGATTTAATACCTGATCTCTGCACCCTCCAGCTGCCCTTCTGACTTCTCTTCTCTCCTCCCTCTCACCTTTCCTTCGGATCCAGGAGATTTGCCACCAGAAGCAGTGAGATGATACCCTAAGAGTGACTGAGCAGCTGTAACCAGAACTGAGCAGGATGTTCCTTCTGCAGCGTCACACAAACCCCATCGGTTCTAAGGCTGAAAAATGTGTGACTGGGCAAAGAAAAGGTCAAATTCCCTAAGATGTGCGAGTTGTCTGCGAAGTGAAAAGCCCTAGCAAGCACACGTGGTCGCTGACTCCCTGCACACACAGTTCAAGCCCACACAAACCTCCTGGCACAGCCCTTCTGTTCATTATATCACCGCTATTGAGTTGAGATTTCTCCATTTGAAGTTCTCCTAATATAAATAGGGATCCATCATGTAATCCCAAACTGATTTATCCCAACCTCAGACAACTTCCAGAAACATGTTGTGTGTTAATCCAGACCATCTCTGCACTCCGTGGGCCAACAAAAGCAATTGGCTCCCATTAAACCCCATTGCCTCGGCCTGGCCTGCATCCCTCTGCTGAAACAGAGGAGAAGGACCTGGAGATGTCAGCTTCCTGCCTCCTGCCCATGTGGTTCTGATAAAGAACGAGGTGATTTCAGGACGCCCAAGGCCTCTCTTTGTTCTGTTTCACTTGCAATGGAAGCGGCTGCTCCTTTTCTCCCTCTCTCAGCAGCGATTTGGGCAAAGACACAGCAAAAGGATCCTGCACAAGGGAGCTGCAGAGCACCAGCAGTGGCTGAGAGTTGGACTCAGGAAGGTGGTTTTAAGCCATTTTTGTGCTCTCCTGAGTCACAGCCCCAGGTACCAGCTCACCCTGGAAAGCTGCCTCGGCCACGCCGGCGCATCGCGGGGGGATTCTGGCGCTCCAGCTCAGTGCTGCTGACCCATCATCGGAGCCTTTGTGGGTTTTGTGGGGAGCAGAAAGCATTTAAAAAATTAGATCCGTGATTTGACAGCCCTTAACTAGAAACTTCACTGCAAAGGGCTCTTTCTGTCTCCAGAACACTCTCGCTGGGGCTGCCAGGAGCTTCCTACAGCCCAAATTTGTGCTTGTTCCAGTGTGGAGCGGCGAGCCTCCCTGAAGGACAAGGATGGAAGGATGGATGGATGCTCACTGTCTTCAGTTTCCTTCATTCCTGGCCTATTCCCTATATTTAGTGGCAATGTCTTGTGTTTTAACAGCACAGAATCTCTCCAGAAAATGAGAGGACATCCCAGCCTGAAGAGAAAAACAGCTTTTGATCAGTTGCCCCTAATCCCTGAGAATGGACCACAGAGAAACCTGGAGTCTGTGGGTACAACAGGACAGCCACAAACACCAGCGGAGGAGTCACCTCTGAGCCTGTGCTCTGTTCTGAGCTTTTACAGGGAAAAGATGTTCCACCCCTCCACAAATTTAATGGATTAGTACAGAGCTCTGTGAAGGTGTGACATGGACACTGGACAGACACAAATGTGTAAAGAGCAAAAGGCACCAGTCCTGAAGTGAGAAAGGCCCAGTTTAGGTCCTGCTCTGTTGAGGTTTTAGAAACATTATTAGACAATTACGCAGTGAGAGGTTTTTATTTGCCCTGCCTTGCTTTGCTTTCCTGGGTGCTCTGGATCCCAGCACCACGAACTCGCTGCAGATCCTGCAGGCTCCTCTCCCCAGAGCTTCAGGAGCTGCCCCACTCGCTCCTGTGGATCAGATTTCCTGAACAGAGCCCCCTCACTTTTGGCAGACGAATTCCAGCACCGCACATTATGGGAAATACTTGCTCACAAGTTTAATGCAAAGCAGGTTTGCAGCGCTGGGCACGGACAGCAGGAGCGGGGCAGCCCTGCCCGGATCCCGCGGGAATGCTCAGCCACACCAGCAGGGAGAGTGAAAGAAAACGATGGGAATTCCTCTTAAAGAAGAGATTCCTCCCTATAGCAATCCATTTTATGCTTTCCCTGAAAACTGTTCCACCTCCTGGGGCGGGCGCTGCCAAGAACTCCCGATCTCCGTCTGTCCCGTGTTCTGTCCCGCGAGGCGGAGGCCGCGGCGGGGTCGCCGCACGCCACAAGAGAGGAGCAGCACATGGCAGAGACAATGAGGAGATGACAGACCACAGCACACGTACATGTGAGCAGCAGCAGCACGTCACCCCGACGCGAGAGCGGGAGTTCAGGGCTGGAGCAGCGGGGTTGGCTTTGTCCCTTATTTGCCATCCTTTTCCTTCTGGATTTTTCCAGCGCAATATGGGGCGCCTGGGGACCCTGCACCTTAAGTCTCCCTGCTCCTGTTTGGGTGTCATTAGGTACTGGAGGCAGCTGTGGCCAGATCAGTGCAGAGCTGGGCACAGCGAGCACAGCTTTCCTGGATGGATTTTTCCTGCTCCCATCACCATTCCCAATGGGAACACGCAGGCTCTGGAGCGTGACCGTGTTCCAAGAAAACCCAGCACGTGCTCTCTGCAAACACCATCGCCCGAGAATTCTTTCCACTTGCATGAAAATAGCCCTCAAATAATGGAAAAATGTGTCAAACGAAGCTGTGAGGGAGAAGTGGTTTAATTAAAACAGCCACAGATGCTGGAGGCAGACTCTGAGTCCCACTCTGAGCCTCCAGTTTGGGGCAGGCAGACAACAACATTTCAAGGAATTGGCCCCAAAATCAGCTGCGAGGCGAAGCTGGTGCCTGGATGGTGATGTTGGGAGAAGCACCATCCAAGAGGATGCATGACCAGCTTCCCAAGGAAGAAGGTTTTGGATTATTATGGCCACAGTTCCACACACAGCCCCATTTATTGTCACTTGTCTGTCACACCTGCTGCCCACAGCATTGCCTGGGGAAATACTGAGGTTAAAATGAAGCCTGACTTGAAATTTCTCATCATTTTATTTATGTATCTGTTCTGAGAATGCCATGTCTGATATATCCTGAATCAAAAGCAGAGGCACCAAAGCACTTGGGAGTTACTTCTCCTGAACCAGAATAAACTCAGGGACAGCGAAGCAGCCCTGGTTGTACGTGACCACGTGGAAGAACAGCAAATGTTTTGAACCCAGAGGACAGAAAGTGTGAGGGGAGACACAGGGACACAGAGGAACACACAACCCAGCAGCATCATTTCATGCTCCAGGCACAGAGGATGGGCGGGAGTGAGGAAATCAAGGTTTTCTGTACGCTGCCATGGATTTGCTGGTAGGGAAAGGGCTGCAAAGAGCAAGAGATTCCCAAGGAATTCCCAAGGGAGCCTTACCGAGGCAGGTCCTGCCGTCCGTGTGCAGGCGGAAGCCGGGCTGGCACTCGCAGTAGTAGGAGCCCAGGGTGTTCACACAGCGGTGCTGGCAGCCCCCGTTGTGGACCTGGCACTCGTCAACGTCTGCAAGAAAATAAGGGAAGAGTGAAATAAAACTCAGGGGAGTGGGCAGGAGGGTGTCTGAGCTCAGGATTCTTTATCCTCTATGGCCTGACTCTGGATCTGAGGAATGAATGCAAAGGGAACAAGATTGGCCATTTTGTTGGGTTTGGTCAGCCAAGCTGTTTGTGAAATTCCAGGGACAAACCTGCAATCAGTGAACAACAACCAAAAAATCTCGATCTTATTTGTCAATCAGCCCAAACCATCCTCATGTGGTCACCTCACAATGGTCACCTTTCCCACTGACTCTAAGATAATGGATTCATTCATATTTTACATTTTCTTGTTTTACACTTTCTTGCTCTTCAGAGGAAATCCCAAGTTTCTGAGGCAGATTTTTTCCCGTGCCATAATCAGAAATATGGGCAGAGCTGCACAATTCCTTAATTCCTGCCATTTGTGGGTGCGCACAGGCATGCACCTACACGACCTTTCAGACTGGAAAGGACCAGAGGGGGGAACCAGGTGGCACCCACGCGAACAGCAAAGCACCCAACCAGCCATTCCCTTCCTCATGGAGAGAAAAGCTGCAGCGGCTTTCGGTCCCTTCGTGTTTCTCTTTGCACTTTCCGCACCTCCAGCTCACCCAAGCCCCTCCCAGCGAGGACGGCCCGGAGCCCAGTTCCCATCTCCGTCCCATCCACGACTGTTACTAAGAAGATAAAGAAACATTTCCTGAGTGAATCACGGCAGGGCGGGGACCCGGCCGTGTCCTCGCCTGCCAGAGGTGCAGGAACGTGCCCGGCCCCGCGCCCCAGCCGAGCTCTGCTTCACCCACTGCTCCCACCGGGCAGGCAAAGGGCACACAAAAGGAGCAACACAGCCCTGGCTGAGCCAAATTTTATGTTTAATCGGATTAAATGCCAAGAAAATCAGCCAGCAGCAAGGGAAGGTCCGGGTCAGGGATGGAACGGGAGGCGAAGCGGGAAAGGTGACGCCTGTTTGGGTCGGTGCTCCTGAGCTGCACAGTGATAACACAGAGCTGCTGTTTTCTCAAAACGCTTTTCTTAGCAAAGCTTAAGACATTAAAACCTAAAGCTCAGAGATCATAAAAAACCCTTCCTGTCCCAGTGATTCCCAGGGAACCCCCAACCTTGTCTTGGGGTGTCCTGCTGCACTGGCCAGGCCATGCTCCCCCTGCAGAGCTCCCCACTGGAGCTGTGGTCTCCATCAACCCAGCAAAATGCTCATTTCTGTAATGCCAGCCCTTTGCTTTATTCAGTGCACTGAGCCTTTTAGGAGGTTTCGGTATTTTCTTCCTGTTTTTTCCAAGACACTTAATACTGAAAGAAAGGAAAATGAGTAGATTTTTGAGGTGAAACATAAGCTTTGAGTGATGCTCTCTGAAGAGTGAGCCAAAGCCAAAATGGCTTTTCAAGGGGGAAAATGCCACGGCATGAGTCTGAGATGCTGGTCAAAGCAACCTAATTCTGATTAAATCATTTTCCTCTGCACACTCTTTGGATGCTGCAGAGCCCTGGAGCCCCTGAGGCACTCCCTACTCATCTCTGTGGGCAGGATTAGCTATTAATACACAGAACTGGCTCTATTCAGCTCAAGAACAGGAAAATTGGGGTTTGGGAAGGTTTTATGTAGCGTAATAAAGATTTTTGGTCTGAATTTAAATGACTATTCCACTGCTTCCCTTCAACTGTAATCTGAAACTGTAGAGAATTTACTGTCCAAGAAAGTTAGTGATGTGTTGAGTAAACTTCTTACTTTCACCCCATTACTCATACTCAGTAATTTTACATCTCCTCTCTCCGTGTCTCCTCTTCCCCCTTTGTACTTTTCACCCTCTAAATCCCCGTGATTCCAGAGGGCTGTCCCCATCCCAACCCCCTCCTGGCCTGGGAGAGCGGCCAGTCCTTCCTCGCGCCATGGCCGCAGAATCACCCCTCCCCTTCGCTGCCACCGCTCCCCCGTAACCCAGCACATCCCAGTGTCCCTCCTGGAGCCTCGCTGATCTCCTCTGCAGTACCAGGGAGATTTTGGGACATACCCTGCACGATGGTGTGACCCAAACAAAACTGTCCCCAGGGGCAGCGAGGTGGCAGATCCACCAGCCAACCCCGGCAGCGGCAGCATCTCCAGGCGTGCCCAAGGCTCACGAGCGAGTCAGCCAGGAATATGGACTGGGAAGCAGCAGGAGCTGCTCCCAGGGCCAGGAGGAGCAGCCCTGTGAAGGGTCACGTTGCCCCTGGTGCAGGTCCTGGCAGCAGGAGCCGGAGCCCTACGTGACACCGCGCGAGCTGCGGTTCGTGGCACGGCGGGGTTGTTTTCCTACTGGAGAGCTGACAAAATCTGGTTGGAATTAATATACCAAAGGGGAGAAAATGAGAAGCATACAGGCTTCTCTTCAGCTGACTCTGAGCAAGCCAGAGCCGTGCCAGGACAGAGTTTGCCAAGCCCACGGGCTGCCTGCTCCGTGGGCAGTGGGTACCAGGCAAAGCCCACTGAGGCAGGAGCCCAATGCAGCAAGGGCTGGGGAGTGGGGCTTGGATCACTGGGGAGGGAAACTGGAGTTCATCTCTTCTGCAAGGAGGGCTCATCCCAGCCTCTTCCCTAAGCAGAAACAACCCCTGGAACCTCAGACACCTACATGGACCAACACAGGTAATGCTGCAATCAAATACAGGGAAGATGAACACAAAAAAAGGGGACGGAGTGAGGAGATGGCTCTGGCTGGCGACGCTCCCTGAACACACACAGGTCCTTCCAGAAGGAATACTGATTTATCTCCAACAAGAGCTACATGTCAGGGGGAAGAAAGTGGCAACAGCAGCTCTGCAAAGCATTAAGTATTTGGTACGGAGGCAGTTTATCTCCTTGCAGGGCTGAGGAGGAGGCGATGGATCCCAGCTGGAAGCACAGGCAGGAGGAACCCTGCGGAGGTTCGCTCTGTCTGGCCAAGCAGCAGTGCCAGGCTTTAATCCCTGCAGCAATTAGCTATGGGGAAAAGGTTAATTAAAATCCATTGAGATGAGCATGTGTGGGATTTAGCAACTTTATCTTTCCAGTACCAGTTTGTTGAAGATAATTCAGCAATTTCAAGAAGAGACTGGATGGACAGGACCCAACAGTCCCTGCTGCTGGGCAGGGGAGCACAGCCATCCCACACTGTGGAGATAGATTAGAATGAAAAGCCCTCTGCCTTACTTCATTTCTTGCATGTGTCACACAGGCCCAACATGGATAACCTGGGGAATTTGGATGCCCTGTTAATCCACACTCCCTGCGTGCTGACAAAACAGCCATGGCAAGGTCCAGCAGGGCGAGGAGGCCATGGGAGAGGACAATGCTTCAGCCCCTCTCTGCCACCCTGGAAGTTTTTTCCTCCTCTAGGCTGAGGAAGGATGGCTGGGAATGTGAGCGACCCGCTGGAGGGAAGTAAAAGGCACCTTGGGGCGGTCAGAGCACCTCCACATCCTCAGCTTTCATCTCATCCTAAACCAGGCATTTGAGAAAGCCCTAAAAGCACTTAGAGAGCTGCAGGGAGTTATTTGGGCCAGCATTCCTTCCACTGCCGGTGGGAGATACCCAGAGCTTTCCCACACCACCTGTGCCATCCTCAGCAGCAGATTCCAAAGGCACCTCAGGAATGGATGCATCGGCTTCACAACAATCTGATGGAGTGAAAATGCTGCTTTGCCTCAGTCCCTGGCTTTGTCCTCAGCTCACCTTTTCCTGCGCCCCAGCGCCCAGCTCCCACTCGTGCTCCGCTGCCTGCCTCGGGATGGGGCTGTAATTAGGAATTACTCAGCACGGAGCAGAGGTGCACGCAGCAACAAGCACCCGGACTTGCTCTGGACTTGCTGCTGCTCTCGCCCTCTCCAACCTTCTTTCATCACTGCTCTACCCTGCTCCCTGTGCAGGCTGTCCCTCCCTGTGCTGTGGAGGCCAATGGATTCCCAGACACGGACCTGGGAATGGAACCCCCGGATGGAAATGCAGGTCGCTGTTGAAGGAGCTAATGAAAAACGATCAAACAACAGCTCTGCTGCTTTCTGGCTGCTTTAGAGGTTCACAGGGAGGATATCACAGCACCAGGTCCACGTGACTGTGATGATGGATTGTGAGTCCCCAGCAGAGCACAAAGCTCCCCCTGTAAGGGCGGCTGTGCAGGGACACAACACCCAGCGCTGCCATCGGCCACTGCAGCAACACCGGGGCCCCGCAGAGCCCTGGCTGCTCTCTCGAGGCACATCAAGGCACTCGAGGCCCCAGTGGAACGCACACTGTTACTGCACAAAGCACCTCGCTCTCCCGTCTCACAGCAGAGCCTTGTGCCCTGGCAGCTGCCTGCTGAGGGGACACGGCTGTGCCGGCTGGGCAGATGGGAGCTGCACGGAAAACACCACACAGACCCTAAAAAGCACACCCAGAGAATATCTGGGACTCCAAAAGTACACCAAGAGACCTCCTCTTGCCTGTCAAAGAGAAGCTCAAGCAGCAAAGGAAAAATTAACCAAATTAACCAAATTAACCAAACCCACAGTGACACCAGTTTAGGATGAGCTGCGAGACGGATGAACGTGAGAAAACCCCTCAGCTGTGCAGCCTCAGAGGTACCTCACACCAAGGACGAGGCCATGCATGCACAGAGCTACCTGTCCATGGAGCTGAGAGAGGCAGAATCGGGATCAGGAGCTGATGAATTCTGCATTAGGGAAGGGAAGGCTGAATCCAGCACAAAGCTGGATCTCGGGAGCTCGCCTTGGAGAGTTACTGTGAGCCAACACAGTTGGATGGAGACAGCAAACACAATCTGAGCTTGAGACAAACATCTGATCTATAAATAACAAAGCAGCGACTCGCCCCTTTCTGAAGGTCTGGCACATCTCACAACTATTCTGATATCACTTTATAACCGACTGCTCAGGGCATTTATTTATTAGCATTATCTCATGATGAGATAATGCATTCCTTGATGTCTACATTACACCCAAGCATCCCAACTCTTCAGCAACCTTCACATATTCTCTATTGTTTCCTAAATCTCCACAAACTTTTCCTGCCGTGGAGGGAGCTGAGCACACACAGAGAGGGAAGGGGGGTGCCCTGGCAGAACTCACACCTGGCTCCGTGTCCCCATCTCCCACCCCACGTAAGCCAAGTGCAGTGGGAGCACCGAGGACTCCATCCCCTCCACCTGCTCCGTGGGAAGTCTGGCCCAGCTTCCCACACTGCAGCAGGCTGGGAATTGGCTTCCAAAAGACACTGAGGCTGAACGTTCCAGTGCAGGGAAGTGATCCCTGACACGGCTCCTCTGCCTGCATCCCCCAGCCGTGCCCAGCTCCCGGCTCTGGCTGCTGCTGCCAGAGGATTCCCCTCGCACAAAATCCGACCCCAAGGAACACCGAGCCCTGTCCTGTGTGAGAATGTGCTGAGCAACGCTCACACAGCCCCGACCAACCCACAGCCTCACAGAGAGAGAAAGGCACAACTTTTTCATGATAAAACCGCATCAAATTTCACTTTTTGCCCTGGACTGGGGCAAGATCCTTCGGAGCTGAGGAAAAAACGAATCTACATAGCCTGGCAAAATGCATGCATTTGGCTTTTTAAGGAATGTGGCACAGGAGCTATCTTTAACCCAGCTGGACAGCAATAGATGTGAAGAAACTCCTGCTCCTCTCCCCCTCTGCCAGAACTGCCTTTTCAGAGTAAGAAATGCACTGAATAATAATAATAATAATAATAATAATAATAATAATAATAA
>VWZW01002793.1:240241-252915 GCA_013397115.1 Edolisoma coerulescens | reverse complement strand
CCGGAGCTGGCCCGGAGCTGGCCCCGGAGCTGGCCCGGAGCTGTCCCCGGAGCTGGCCCCAGAGCAACGCGACCCTCCCGAGGCGAGGGACCCACGGCGGCACCCGCCCGCCCGGCCCCGGGGCTCGGGCTGATTCTCCCCCGCGAAATAAACCCGGATTTGCCCCAAAGGGCTGAGGAGGGATGAACGCGGGCACGGGTGGGCAGGCTCTCTCCCCTGGAGCACCAGGCTGCTGTGGGGGACTCCGGGGTTACGCCAAACTGGGAGCTTCTCACTGGGGAAGTGCCTCGTTACCATCACAACCCCCCGCCCAAAACAACGCCAGCTGCTGGAACAGCACCCAACACCAAACCTGGGCTGGGCTGTTCCTAAAATAACGACAAAAAGTAAGCCTTAATCACCGAATTTAAGCTGAAATGAGGAACAGCCACAGCGACTGCTCCAAAGAAAACCATCATGTTCATTCCCGTTTCCTGCAAGACGGAGCCTAGAATTTTATTTTACCTTTTTCATTAAACAAGAAGTAGGAATAGCTTATTGGATTTTCCAGAGGCAAGCTCAAAAGCCTCATTTAACTTTCTGGAATGTTTTGAAACAATGTGCTCGCAGGGCTGAGCTGGGGGAAACAGGCCCTGCTACTTTGAGACGTTTTCACAGTATTATTTAGCCATAGTAAGATTCCAAATTAAAACTTGTGGTTTAGGCTGCAATGAATAGCATTCCACGAAAAATTCTGAAACAAGCTGAATCCAGGAAGAAAATAGGGATTTCATGCTATTGCTGCAGCAATTTCCAAAGGAACGTGGACTCCAGTCACGAGTCCCCTTTGCTGCTTGTTCCAAGAGCAGCTTCCTAACATTTCAGGGACCACTCCAGCTCATCCCAATATTTACACAAGACAAGAGCCCACATGCTTCTCATTAATATTTTGACTTGAACAAAAATAACAGACAAATTTTTGGGTCAGTTACTTTGTGGAACAAAAAAAAAAACAAGTGACCTCTCTGAAGGATGCTGTGAACGTTTGGAAATGGTCTGGAGAAGTCCAGCCTGATGCTGGGTGATGTGATGTGCATCCTGCTCACACACCTTCCTCAAGCTGCCTGGCGGGTCCACCAGAGTCCCCAGGGAGATGCTCAGCACCGAGGAAGCAAAGAGATGGGGCAGAGGAGGGACAGGAGGAGGGGAAATGTCAGAGGGGTCACTGAGAGCCACCAGAAATTCCACCTGCACTCCCCATGTCCCACAGTGAAGCCCCTGCCCTGTTGTGCTGCCTTCCGACAGCCCTCGCTGTGCACAGACTCGCTGCCACCCTGCCAGGAGCCACTTTAAATCTATGAAATACTTCACCCTTTCCAAAATACCCCGTGGCAAGACATGGACTGTCCTTGCCAGCCCAGACCAGGTCCTGGGAATGCTGCCTCCAGCCAAGGCACTGCCATGGGGAGCGCTGACACCGCTCCTGCAGACGTCTCTGGAGGTGCTGACAAGCAGAAATGAACGTGGCCAGAGCTGTGGAAAATGGGTTAGGCCGACTTCCTCGGTTCAGAAATGTTACCAAGACTCGTCTACCTTAAATTGTCCTTGCCTGGAGTGCAGATGGGTCACAGTGAGCAGCTCTTCAAGGGACTCCCTGACTCCTCAGGCACCCACCAAAGGGACCTTTCTGCTGGCTTCACAACCTGGGAATTCCTCCTGCCTGGGCACACGCAGCTCCCAAAAAAGAGCTCCTCAGCCCACAAAACAAATGTGACTTCTGTGACAAACCTGCTCAGTGCCCTGGTTTCTTAGACTGTGATGAAAACCTCAGCACGATGAGAGGCTCAGGTTCCTCCAGACAGCTCAGAGGTACAGCACAGGCATCAAAAGCACATCGGGCTCGGACACAAACTGAGCCCTGCTTATGTAATAAGTTATGCTTGGCCAGGTCGGAGCCAGCTCCAGCTCCCTCATCACCTAATTTACTTCAGCTGATCAAGTACCAAGAGCTGTTTGGAGTATGGCAGCACATCAGGATCGGCAGCAGGGAACGAGCCTGGAGAGCACCAACGTCCTTTAACAGGGACCAAGGTGGGCTGAACCCCAGGCTCTCGCGGAATTTCATTCATATTCAGTCTTAAAATTCTTGTAAGGACCCAAACAAATCAGAGCTGGCAATGTGGTGCTCCACAGTGTTAAGCCCCAGAGTTAATTCATCCCTGCACAGACACAGGTAAACAGGAGTGCTGGAATCTTCATCCAAAGCCAACCCAAACCCTGAACCACATTTCTTCTGACATTTGAAAAAAAGGACTCCAGATAAAAGGAAATGGCCAAATGGAGACTGGGAAGGCAGAAACATTGGGAAAGGAGGAGGTGGAATATGGAAGAGGCGAGGAGAGGAGAGGAACAAGCTGAAGGATGAGGTCTGTGATATGGGGCCTGCATGCTCAAATATATTCCAGACAGGTTTTTGAACTTCTCTATGTGTAACATTAGCTGGGAATTAAACCAAGACCCCCATGTGCTGGATCAGGTTTATTACACACAACCCTAAAGCTAAAATGTGAATTTTCATTGCCTTTTGGAGCTAATGCCCTTGTCCTACCAAGGCCACGAAAAGCACAAATATACTTCTCTATGTCAAGTGGTGCTTAGAGGGATAAAATAAACAAGAGCTTGTGAGAATTGTGGTTTGGGGGTTGGTTTATGATGTTTTCTGAGAGCTCTCCACTGCACCACTCCAACACGCCTGCTGCTGGGGCAGAGCCCAGGGCACATCAACACCTGAGCTCCCCCGGAACCTGCCATGCCTCAAAAACCACCGTAGCAAAGCAAACCTGCTTGTTTCCTGTAAAAAGCCCAACACGTGATGCCCCCAAAGCCCTCTGCAGACAGCTCTTCCCTGGAGATCAGATGAGGAATACAGACCATGCCCACAGCCGTGGCTCCTGCTGGCACTGAATCCAGGAGCAACTGGGCATCCCTTTGGATGCAGCCAAGGGGGATCCCAAGCCCCAGCCCTGCTCTGTCTTCCCCGAGCTGCTTTGCTTCCCTCATTGCTGCTCACCTGGAAAACAGCAGCAGAAAAAAGGTGTGAAGTGCTTTGTTTGGGGCAGAGACCAAATATTGAGGAGTTTCTCCCAAACTTTTTATATTTGTTATTCTCCTGAGGGCGTTTCCTTCCTCCCTGCAGAGTGAACCAGCACCTCGTCAGCTGTGCATTATTGAAACTGGTAAAAAAAGAATTATTTTGGCATTTTCCTGCCACTCCGGATCACTAATTCCAAGCTTGTAAACCTGGATGGGAGCTGGTGCCACCCGGGCACTCAGGGATGTTCTCAGACCGATCCCCGACGGGCACAGCACTGGCTGGTTCCTCTCCTGGTGGCTCGAGCAAAGCAGCCCAGCACTGGATACATCCCTGGTAGCTGTAATGCCTCTGGCTCAGAGGGGAAAACAGACTGGAGAGCCAAAGGCTGCTGCTGCCAGGCTGTTCCAGGGCAGGAATCACTCCGTGAGGTGCCAGGCTGACCAGCAGTGCACACACACATGGACATGCACCCCAGCCCGGTGTGGTGGGGACCAGCTGAGGGGCCCTGTGGCTCACAAGGTGTCCCATGTGGCCACCCCAGCACTCCTGACAAGCCTGCTGAGCTCCCACAGCCCAACACAGCCAGAGTTCCTTGCCTTTCTTTGCAGGGCTCACATTCACCCTCCATTGGAGGTCCCAGGCTTCAGCCAACCAAGCAGAACCCGGCATGAAAGGAACTCCTGGGCTTGCCCTGTGCTCCTGCAGTGGCTCCCCACCCACTGCCCATGTTTCTGCTGAGAGTGAATCAACAAAATTTAGGCAATTCTGGGCAGGAAAAGTGGCACACTGAGCTACAACATCCTTCTCCTTCCTACCTTGAGTGGCTGAGATGAAGTTTTTTTCCTTCCAAACCTCCCCTACCTTGGCAGCAGGCTCTGGTTCCCGGTATTTTCCTGCCTCTCCACACAGAGCTGATGCTATTGCAGAGCAGTTTGTTTAGCAGACACTTCAGAGAGAACTCTGAAAGGCCCAGCTTGATGTCACTCCGAGCCAGGAACCAAATCCCAAGGCTGAAGCCTTTTAACTGCCGACCTCTGAACCCACAGCTCCTCTTCTTGGGCCACCCTCGGGAGAGGTGCGAGCTCCAAACCCTCCCAGCCAACACAGGGCTCCAAATATCTGACCCTGTGGTTTGGAGCCCAGGCAGGTTTATTCAGGCTCCATCAGGACTCTGACCAAGACAAGCTGAATACTTTTGCAAACTGTAAACATTAGTCAGTGCCTTTTGTCTTCCCAAACTCTCCCTGTCTGCACAAACACGGATCCAACCCCGTCCACTCCTGAAAACATGCGACAGCATGTGGGGAGTTTGGAAAGAGCTTCTTATCTGATGCAAAAATAGAAATTAATGTAAAAAGTGGTGAGGAGAGCAGGGTCCCCCCGCTGACACAGGAGTGGGGTTGTTTGAGAAGTGCAACACCCGCTTTGCTGGGGTGAAAGGATTTACACTCGAGCAAAGCAGGAGTGAGGCAGCTCGGTGCAAACTCTTCTCCCACTTAATTTAGGGCTTCATCTTCCCTGAGTGTTCTTTTTTGGCACGATGAGACCTGCAGACAGAGAGAATCCACACAGGATGGATGAGGGGCTCCAGGAGGATGATGGTGCTCAGGGCACCCACTGCCCCCCGACACAGAGTCAGAGGCAACGAGGGAGAGACAGGGAACAAAGAGCGACAAATTATTCCAAGAATATGTGCAAGGTGATTCACACTGTCCCCCTTAAAAGTATAAAGAAATAAAGAAAAAAAATGGAAAAGAAAAAATTTTGAAAAAAGGGATTGCTTGTTTCCACCAAAATCCTGAACCTCTTAATCATCAGAGAAGCTAATCCTCATCAGGGGAATTCTGGGGAAACTGGAAATATTTTCGCTTGGCTAAGATAAGGGCAGAGCTGTTTATTTCACACATCTCTACAGTGGTACAGAGCCAGGAAATACTTTTCAGTTATTTTCAACAAAACAAGACAAATGTACCAAATTGGCAAGAAAGGGACATTTTTCTGTGGAATTCTTTAATGTCCGAACCGATAGCCACAGAAACAGCTCTTTCCCCGTTCGTCAGCAATCTTTGTTAATTATTTGAATACTTTTGGCCTTCTGCTAAGCAAACCAGTGCTGAAAATACGCAACAACTCTGCCACAAAGCCACGACCATGCAAAGCAACCTCCAGCGTGCCCTGGGAGGGTGTTTCAATGTCACTCCAGGGAATCCAGGGCTCTGCTCTGCAGGAGCCTGGGGAAGGTGCTTTGCCTGACCTGTCGGTGAATCCTGGAGCTGTGATTTGATCCAAAAACTATAATCTTGTTCTTGGCTCTGATGAGCAAAGAGCTTTTTGCAGTTCCCTGACTCGGAGCCGAAGCGGCAGCGCTCGCACGGATGGGAGCGCCAGGGAGATCCCGCCCGGAGCCCGGCAGGGCAGATTCCAGCTGTGGGAGCCCAAAGGGCCACCTGGAGCACAGCTGGCCCCGGGCGCTGCGCTCGCACACCCCCACTGAGGATTCCCACTTGCAGACAAACACTGGGGCTCCTCTTCCACCCCATTCTGGGAGCAGGTTTAAGGCAGAGCAGGGAACAGTGACACAGACTGGGAAAGAGAAATCTCATCCCTTTTGAAGCAATAAAATACAAGGCATGGCCACGATTCCCACCTTGATCACCACAGCCACTGGCCCTGCCTGTGCTGGAGATGCTGCACAAAACCAACCCCCACCGGTTTTGCTGCAGCTCTTCTTCCCATTCTGAATTTTCAGTGCCAATAAGAAAAAGCAATTTTAGCAGGCACAAAACATTCCCCCTCCTTCCTTGCCCAAACACTCGATGTGTCACTGCCCAAAAGATTCCTGTCCTGAGGGACTCCCATGGATAAGAACACTCCTGTTATCCCAGCTCTCTGGCTCACTCTCTAACAACTCTCATGAAAATGAGAAGACAAAACTTCTCTGCATTATAAACCTGTTCTTTCAGAAGTTTTACATTCTTGTCTTAGAACTACGAATCCTTTCCGCTAAGACTCCTTCAAATAAACACACACAAGTACCCTGGATAGCATTAATCCACAGAAAACTCAACTAGAAGGTTGAAAAACATAAAATAGACACCTCGTACATATTTTCTGCTAATTTTTGTAACTCGAGTCGAGAATGAGACACGTTACCCCACCCAAACCAGAGATCTGCCTTTCCCTCAGCAGGGTGTGGGCCAGACCTTGAAGGCACAGAGAGCACTTTTCTCAAATTACCTTTTATTAGAGTGAGGGACTAATCAGCAGGTGAGAAGGGAGGAATCACCACCCCCTTGACACCGGATCCCTCCCTCCCCTCCTCAGCGGCTCCCACGGACTCCACTGGGGAGCTGAAGGAGCTCAGACCTGGCCTTCTCCCCTGAAGGACCCTCCATCCTCCCCAAAATCCCCCTGGAATCCATGAACCAGCACTGGAGATGCTTCCCACCCCTGCATCACTGTTAGACCAGCCCATTATTTTCAGATACAGATCAAAATCACCTCAAGATTAGGAAATTCCAAGTTTCAGCTGGACGTGTGGAATATATGGGGCGGTTTCAAAAAGATTTATCAGTTGCTGGCAAATTTTTGACATTTGGCACCGAGCAAGGCACTTCAAAAATGTATCTGTGCTTAAGAAGTTGCTTTTTTTTTTTGCTCTGTAAAGCAGCATTTCCTTCTTACAAGAGAGCAGAAAAAATGGAGACAAATAGGGTTGGAAGGCATCTGGGCTGGATGGAAGAAGAATGGGCTGCAGCTGTGCCAGGAACGCGCTTCAGCCGCGCCGTGCTCCGGGTTTCCTTCTGCTACTGCAGATAAATCTTGGTTTTCCCTCACTCACCCACAGCCAGCCCCATTCCCATCACTCCCAGACCTCTGCTGCCTCCAGGGCCGGCTGCAGAGGGAATCCTTGGACGATCCGTGGGGATGGGAGCGGCGGCGGGGACGAGGATGGGGACGGGAAGGCCCTTGCAGAGCCATCCCTGGCAGTGATGCTTTTATCCAGCGTAAGCCAGGCCCCAGCTCAGCCCTGCGACAGCAGCACTGAAAGGAGTCTGCGGGCAGCACACAAACCTGTCGAGTCATGAAGAATTAAATGTATTTCCAGCCAAGAGCGGAGCTGGAGAAGGACAGCGATCAAAACAAGGCTGAGGTGATCAAAGAGCCCCAGCGTTTAATTCCCTCAGCCTCTTCTAATGCGCTCCTGTCTGGGCTCGGAGGGCCCTGGCTGCTCGGAAACACCAGACCGTGCAAGTTTTGTTTTACTTTTCAGAAATCCTGAGACCTGCTGGAGCTTAACGAAATCCCCAAGGGTTTATATTTGCTTAATCCCCTCTCCGCAGCAACCTGCCGGCATTCGGAGACGGCGGCTCCTTCCAAGGGCTCCGGGCAGGGCAGGGTCCAGGCAGGGAGCTGGAGGAGGTGCCCGGCACTCTGGGTAGTTTGCACTCTGCAGGGCTTAAAAGCATGGATTCCATAAATCCATAAATTCTAATTACATTTTCATGCAGTGTAAGTCCCTAAATGAAGGATCTGTTTGAGGGGAGGTGTGTGGATCCAGATGAAGCCCAGCATACCTGAAGTATTATTATTATTACTATTATTATTATTATGTTTAACTGCAGCTTTCATATAAAATTCCCTTTAATCTCTCAAACAGACACAGTCCCAGCAGGTTCCCCGTAAGCAGAGACAGCCAGAGCCAGAATGATCCTTGCCTCTACATTTTGTCAAAATAGGCTTTGTGGCTGGGCTCTGCAAACACTCCTGCAGCTCCCCAGGGCTCGTATTTATCGAAGCATTATGGAACTTCCTTCCTCCGTGACCGAAACACGCGATCCATAAATAAAACGAGGAGTGTTCCTCATCCTCCAGCTCACCACAGGCTCAGCATCACCGCCGGCCAGGGGTGAGGATTCATCCTGCCATGATTTTAGGGCTCTTTGGCCGTCCTGAGTTCTGTGAGCTCTGGGCAAACTCTGCAGTTGAAATCCGACCTGAGGGACTGATGGTGGCTTGGACTGGACATGGCACAGATGACTCAGGTGCAGCTGCCGTGTCCAGATCCCTCCTATCACCCAGAAATGTAACTTTCCAGGTGATTTTTCAAAACAAAACAAGCCACTGCGAGACACCAAAGGACTCGTGCAGCAGCTGAAGCAGGCACAGAGCACTGTCCCCTCCTCCTGGAGATTCCCCACAGGCCCTTGACACCAAGTATGGGTTGCCTCAAATCACCCCACAGGCTCCACCAGCACTTGATTTCCAAGGTCACACGCAGCAGACATCGAGGAGCTCCTGGAAAGCTTCTTAGTTTTATTCAAAGTGCCATGCAAACATAAATCAATCCAATACGAAACTTCCTCCATGATTTCTGCCGAAACTGTTTCAAATAATCTGCTTGTGAAATATCTACGTTTGCTTTTTGTTTCCAAGGAAGAGTTGGGAACGGGAAAGAGAACACTGCGCTCAACTTTCACCCATATAGCACATTTTTTTCCCCAGATAATCCGTGTTCATTTAAAAACGAAAAATTCTTCTTGGGAAGAACCCCATCCTGCTCCTCCAGCCTCGCACCTGTGCAAGATTTGTTTCAAATATATTCTGAGTCCAAATGCCTCCCAAGGAAGGGGCGACTCGGCATCATTCCCTCCCTGGGGCTGGTCTGTGCACCACCATCCTTCTGCAGGAACACCTGCACCAACATCCTGCTCCTGTGAGCAGACTGGCCCCGTTTTGGAGGATTTACAGGTAAACCTGGCTTAATCTGGGGGGTTCAGAGCCTCAGGACCCCGGCTGGACGTGGTACCCATCCTGCAGCCACCTGGCTGCTCTGCCCCAGCATTCACCAGCTCCCCCTGCATGACTTCTGCAAGGAGAGGCTTGAAATAAAGTGCTGGTAACAGCAGGTATTCCTGCTCCTTATGAGAATTCCCGAGCCGTTTTAAGGAAAACAGAATCCAAGCACATCTGGTGTTTTATTTATGGAGGTTACATACTCTCACATGAAAGCAGCCGTCCTTTTAACCCAATAACAAACCCCCACTTCTCCCTCTGCCCTCGGGCTAAGAGCCACAATTACTCATGGCTATTCACTGGTGATTTTACAGCTCCAGTAAAAAAGGCCTGAAGGAAGCTGAAATGCCAGAGGCCCCGGTTTGGAAGCATCTGGCTTTCCCTGGAACAACTTCCCAGCTTTCCCAGAAAGTGACAGCCACCTCCCAGCTCCAGAGCACACGCCTCGGCCGAGTTCTGGGACTCAGGGCAGGGAACTCGACAGGAAAAAGGAATGTCTGTGCATTATCCTGGTGACCCCGAAGGGTGACAGCTGCCCCGGGCACACAGAGCATCTCACCCATCCGCATGCTCACAACTCCCTGGGAAGGAGGACCAGGGCCCAAACTTCGGTGCCAATGTGCCAACCTCGGCCCCATCCCAGCAGGTTCCTCACCTTGGACAGAGCAAGCAGATCGGATTAATTCCCAATATTCAGGGAAAGCCACCTTGCTGCTGGGACTCTTCCTTTAGCAATCCTATGAAGGCGGATTTATGATGAAATATTCTCTATAAATATAAGGAATATACCCCAAGATCATCTTGGAGTCCGAAACCAAGTGTTCAAACCCAAGATTATAGTCCCAAAAAAGTCATGGCTCCCGAGCTCACAGCACGCAGCTGGAGCCAGCAAAGGCTGGAGGCTGCCCTTCCAAACTCCCGATTAGTTTCTTAAAAAGGATGGTCCTGAAGTAAATAAAACATGTGAAAATCTGTTTTTCCAACAGAATCTGCACTTAGATCTGCAGTGTTGACTACACACACATATAGGTAACTCTTATCTGCAATGGCTTTTTTAAAAAAAAATCAATAATCTTTTAAAAAGCTTTTTTTTCCCTGTTTTGTTTTGTTTGGGGTTTTCTTGGGTTTTTTTTTTTTGGGAGGGAAGTGACTTTTCATAAGACAAAAAAAAATAAAAGTTTCTGCATTCTATTTGACAAAAAAAGAAGTAAAAAGGTAATTACTAGAGTGACTAAAAATGGTTAAAACTGGGATAAAATAGTTTTTGTCTCATTCCAAAGGCATAACCCTGCAGCTTTTCCATGGGAGACAGGCACTGCTAAGAGAGCAGCTCCAGGGATGGATCCGAGTGCAGCAGAGCCCAGCAGAGATGCTCTACCCCCTCCCTCTGGCCAAGAGGACACCTCACAGACTCCAGCTGCTCCACGCTCTCAGAGAGCAGCTTTGGGTAAATATTGCCTAAAAATGAGGCTGCTCTAGGTGGTCTTCCTGAAACCAGCTGTATTGGGGAAAAGGCTGCGATGTCCTGAGGATCTGAGCCCTTAAAAACTCACCAGGGACAAGCCCTCCTGATAACCTAAAGGAAATCAGAGAATCCAGCACGGAGTGAAGCACAGGACTGGCAGGGCGCTGTGGGTCCTGCAGGCACTTCTGCGTGGCTGAATTTGGGATGAAAGAGGAGCCTGTCCGTTGTTTCTCTGAAATCGTGCCAGGGGGATGAGCCGGAGCCGGGCTGCACAATCCCCCCAGTGTTGGGGCTCCGCTGAAATTTGCCAGCACTCAGGGATTACACACAAAATCCAGGCTCGGTGGGGTTTTTGTTTCTTTGTTATTTTCCTTCTTCCTTTTTGTGCCGTTTCCCCCTCTCTCCAGCTCAGCACACTCTGGGATTTGGCACCGGGATGTTTCGGTCCCTGTCTCCCATGGCACCTCCAGGAGATCCGCCAGCAGGCGTGGCAAAGACGAGTTCCAAGACATAAAGGTGTAACCAGAGTTGTGAAAAAGAGAAACTGTAAAGATATATTTTAGATTTTCCCCAGATCTCCAGAATTCCTCTCCAGATTCTCCTCCTTATTAATCTAATACTCTGTAAACCCAGCGTCTTCCTATGGATTATTCCAAATGCTGAGACAAGCCCAGCCTGGCTCCTGACCTGCAATAACAGAGACATAATAAAACAGCCATGACAGACAGCACCTCCAGGAAATCTCTTTTCTTGGGAATAAAAGGAGCCTGAGCCTGCTGGGAGCTGCGTGGTCTGCAGGGAGCAGATTATCTGTCCCAGCTCTGCAGCTTCCTGCGGTGCTCAGATAACGCTGACTCCGTGCCACGGGCACTGCTTCCCACAGGCTTTTTCCTTCACCCCTTACTTCTTCCTTAATTTCCCATCCTAAATGATGTCATCTGTCATCTTTGGGTAGTTTTTCAAACACTGCTGATGTACCTGGTGCTTTCTAGTTTTTTGTTTATCGTGGTCTTGAACCTGACAGGAGGGTGCAGCCAGGTGGGGGGTCAGGCTCTGCTCCCAGGGAACAGGGACAGGACAAGAAGAAATGGCCTCAAGCTGTGCCAGGGGAGGCTCAGGTTGGACATCAGGAGGAATTTCTCCATGGAAAGGGTGGTCAGGCCTTGGAAGGCGCTGCCCAGGGAGGTTTGGAGTCCCCATCCCTGGAGGTGGCACTCAGGGCTCTGGGCTGGGGACAAGGTGGAGATCAGGCACAGGTTGGACTCAATGATCCTGGAGGTCTTTTCCAACATTCTTGATCCTGTGATTCTGGGATGTTTTCCTCAAACATGACCAGGGCTGGACCTGCTGTGGCAGGAAGGGCAGCGTGAGGCACTTCTGGGATGCTTTTTAAGACGTGTAGATGTAGGAAAACGCAACACCACCCGTGGAGAGATCCCACATGCACAAACACACTCACGTACGTGCCCTGTCTGGATTTTGGGGAGTCCCAGGAGAGATGGAGAAGGGACCACAGGCTCAGTTTATCAAGTGGCACCATTCCCACACATACCAGCCGTGCGTGTGCAATCTGACACCCCCTCCTTAGTGCGAGCCAGCCTCCCCAGAGCGATTGCATTATCAGCCTTGGCTCCTACTAAACTCCTCACAAATATAAATCTGTCAGATGGCCAAATAGAGTTTAATCAATACCACAGCCAGGGCTTTCAATCCTCGTGAACTTAAAAGTTGCATAAGCAAGTTGTCTGCAAACTTTGCAGGTCTTTTGGAACTCAACTCCTTGACATGGAGGTTAAGGTGTGAAAAGTTGTGAAGGGTTTTAGCTGCTCTTTAAGGTATTTATTTTTTAAAGAAGAGGAAAACTGAGCTTAAATATTTCAGTGGTTCGGTTTGGGTAAACACATTTCTGCTCATCGCTTTCCCAGCGGCCTCCTCTGAGGTGAGGTCACCATCCTTCCAGGGAAACTGCCTGGAATCTTCACTGGGGAATCTTCCTGACCTAAAGGAGACTCCAAGTAACATCTGTGACCTCTTCATCTGCATCCATCCCACTGGAATGTGTGTGCCAGGTCAGTGCGAGGGGCTGCTTCAGGCTGTGCAAATGTTCGGGGGGAACATCCACAAGAGAGACCAGCTTACACGGATCTGAGAGTATTCCCACCCCCGTGCCAGGTGTCTTCCACACATCTTCTGTTAATGGGCGAGCCAAAGATGTCCATCAAATGTCCCCTCTCCACTCAGATCACACATTTATTCCTATGGATGTCACATCATTTCCTGTTTCCTCAGCTCCTTGCCCAATATGAGCCTCAGCCACACTCACCAGAGACATCTTCCTCC
>VWZW01002793.1:192104-240229 GCA_013397115.1 Edolisoma coerulescens | reverse complement strand
TCCTCCTCCTCCTCCTCCTCCTGCTGCTGCCCACTCCTGCCACTGGTTTCTACCTGCTGCCATGCCCAATCTGTTGAGAGTTTGGGCAAATTTCTGCTTGGTCCTCCCAAGGTTCCTCAGGAGCTGAGGAATGGGACAGGTAATGACATCCAGACAAGCTGTTCCTTTCCCCAGGTCACCCTCAGGCTCCCAGACCTGCTCCCGTGGAGCCAGAGGCAGCAGCCTGGCTTGGCTCAGCGAGGGTAACCTGAGACACTCCACTCCTGCCATAAAACCCTATGGACTATAAATACCTCCCCATAGTGGAGAGAATTCTTTTTTGACACATTATATAATGGATGCAATAAAAAATATACTGTGCCTGGCAGCCTTTCCGAGGCTTTGCAAGGCTTCCCTTCAGGAGCTCAGTGCACCGGCTGGGCTTTGATGATTTTTTTCCACTGCATGGCCAAAACTGTATTTAATGGGCAGACGGGAAGATGACTCTCCTGGGAAAGAACCTGTATTCCTCTTACAGAGAAGGTGAAGAGACTTCCTTCAAAGTTTCCAACCCTTTGAAGAGACTTCAGCTCTGTGAGATCACAGAGGCTTGGCCAAGGCTGAGCATAGGGAGGTTTGAGTGTCTCCAGCAGGTTCGTCCCATTTTTAGCTGTTTCTCACAGCAAAATCTGTGCCAGGGTGAAGCTCTGAGCTCACCGGGGAGCTGGTGACCTTCAGTGGTGTGTCCCCATGGCAGGGGGCCCCTGAAGGGACACCAGTGACCAAGACTTGCTGCCAGCATGGCAGTGAGAAAAGCACGGAGCTTCCTTCTCACCACTTACGAGGCCAAAGAGATTCACACAGAATTAAGGGGGATAATTTAACAAGATCTGGTTGGAGGGTTCAGAAGAAACGCTGTAGCACCAGGCTAAGCTGTAAAGGGTTCAGACAGGGAGCGGGGGAGTGGATGGCTCTGAGCACCACACAGCCCTGGGCAGCAGGTCTGGGCTCCAGACACATCCCAGCCTGGCTGTGCTGCTTCCCACAGCCAAGGCTCGTAACCTGCCATTCCCATTTCTCCAGCTAAACATCAAAAGTCTCTCCAGCCTCACGAGTCCTTTTAGCCATGATTCCTAACACAAGGAGCCTGTCAGTGCCCATCTCTGCACGTCACTGGGGACACCAGGCTTGACACCGTTTTCCAGGAGCAGCAATGACAAACGATAAAGCTCTGCTACCAGAGTGAGAAATGAGAGCTGCAGGCATGAGAAGAGTGAGTGTGACATCCAGATGTTTCAGCTATCAGGTTTAAACTCACTCATCTCAATAGGAAGCTCCAGAAGCCACACTCTTTATGCCAAAAGGAATCCTAAACCAGCACCTTTCAAAGTGCTGGAACGTTGCTGCTCCTTCCGGCCAGCTCCCAGATTTTGGCCGGAACAGAGGCAGAAGCTGAAATGCCATGAAGAAGACGATGACCTCGTGCAGAAGGGCTGTAAGGAGGGGTCAGCTCTGCCCCTCTGCCTGTGCCCAGTCTTTCGAGGCACTTGGCAGCGTTTGGGGTGTCTGTGACACCCGGGCAGTGCCCACCTCTCCCTTGAGGCCGCTCGCTCGGCTGCCAGCGCACAACGGCCGGTCCTTGTCTTACGCCGAAAAACTGGCACATCCCTGGGAAAAAAGAGTCTTCTCCAAGTCTCTTTGTCTCCATATAATTAAGCTCAATACAACAAAGCGTCCAAGTGGGGGGAGCGTTTTGGAAGGTTCTCAAGAGCCACGGTCGCGTTTATAGCACCAGGAAGGTCTGTGTGAAACTATTGATCACCCATCTCGTTATTTATACTCCCCCACAAATATTGCCCCTCATGTTCCCAGATGCATAGTGGGTGTCAAGAGCAAGAACCTTGGAAAATAAATGGAAAAAGTTACACTAGCAAATGGCTTGTTTATGCCATAATTGGTATTAGGCAATTAATGGTGGGATGAAACATCACAGTGCTGCTGAAAACAAAAAGCAATGCTGGGTAAAGAGCATTTAATGAGCATGTTTTATGTCGTCCTCAGCAAGTTTACTGCCAAGCCACAAAAGACATTTATACACACTCCCTTTTGTCTCTAATGAAAGGGTCAGGGCTACTCGCNAAAAAAAAAAAAAGGCATAAATATAATGTTTTAAACTGGAAATTCACCTCCTCGAAGGAGCAGTTGTTTAAGGTGGGAGAGGTTTGCTGGGCAGGGCCAGTCCCAGCACAACCAGGTGCAGATCAAACACCTCCCCACAGAAGGATGGGGCTCAGTGACAGCCAGCCACAGGGACCTATTGTACAGCTCCAATAGCCAGATACGCCAAATATCTGACATTCCAAAATCTCCGCTATTAATGAGGTGAGATCCTGAGCAACTGGGGAAAAAGGAGACTGAAATAATGTATATTTTTGCCAGGAGTCACTACTCTGCTGTGCAATCCAGGGCAGGTTCCCAGCCCGTATGGAGGGGGATAATGCCTAAATCATTTAAAACCAGAAAAACTACCTGGTCTGCTGCTTCCCAGAACTCATTTTCTACATCTGTTTCTCCTACGCGTTTCAAGCACCCCCACTCCCTGCTGAATATGGGGAAAGGTCAAAGCCAATGCAGCATTTCTAACCACGGAACGTGCCAGGATGGTGCCACGGAAGGGACAGGTACCTCCAAACACCTTCCTTAGAAGAGATCCAGGTCCTTTTTCCTCTCTTTTCCTGCACCTCCACCACAGGAGCCCATGGAATGCTCCTCACCTTCTCAACCAGACACAGCCCCAAGGCAAGGCCAGCACAGAGCCAGGTGGGAAGAGCCACGGGAAGTGCTCAGGAAAGGGAGTTGCTGTCCTTGTTTTCCTTACAATGAACCTTTCTTCTAGGTTTGAAAAAAACAAAAAAGACCTTCCAAGCCATTTCAAGGAGGGAGCTTGCTGAAGTGTTCTGTCTGGGAGATACAGGCAGGAAGGAATGAGCTTCCAAGGGCCTGGAAAATGGTGTGTTCACAGAACTCAAGTGTCCTACAGTGAGGTATCAAACACGTGGAACCTCACAGGAACCTCAGATTCCTGCTGATGAAAAGCCTGGGTAAAGTGTGAACATTTTCCTAATGAATTTATCCCTAACTGTACCATGAGCGTTCTGTATTCCTATTTTTTAACCACTTCTTCAGTTTAAAAACACGCATTTTTTTAGGAGCATATCCTGTTGCACCAGAGACTGAAAAGTGAAAAGCCATGTCTTCTTCTCACATAAGTACAAAACCATCTCCAGCATTCTTCCAGTCAAATCCTTGGAGCTTTCTGGGGATTCATTTTGCAAGTTAAATCTAAAACATAATTTTCTGGGCAAGTTTATCAAGGCAAATCCTAACGGAGCTCCTGAAAAAAACACAAATCAACACACACTGCCTGACCTTGCCACACGTGACTGGTTTGGGCTGCACAGTTCCATGACTTACCAGCTAACGAGCAGCCTGAGATGGCTTAGGAAATAGTGGGAATTCAAGCTTCTCCTGATGAAAACAGCAGAGGAAGCGGTGGACAATTTGCAGCTGGTAAGGAGAGGTACCCTCTAATGACACACATCTGGCAGCCATCGGCGGGGCTGGAACCCAACACCCCTCACACAGCACAACGGCATGCCAAGGAAAGGCACAACATCCTCAGATCCTCTTTAGCTGCTCAGAACCCTCCTTTCCCCTTTCTCCAGTTAACCCAGCGAGGGGAGCCCAGCCCCCGCCGGCCGCTGCCTTTCTTACACCAGGATGAGGTATTTTGGCCCTTTGATCTCTGACAGTCAGATCAGGACTGTGAATCACAGAACTGACTCCCATTATCCGTGATTCGAAACAGCTCCTGGCGAGGAGAGATGGGTTGGACCTCTGGGAATGGTCTAGCCAGTCTTTAAGCAAGCCACATAAATCTCTAAAGGAGAAGAATCCCTATTTTAAACAGCAAACACGGGTTATTCTACTTCTTGTTGCATTAGCAGAGCCCATCTGCAGCGGGGTCCCACCTCAAACCAAGGCTGTGGCTCTGCCACCTACAAGACCTCCTGGAGACGCCCTGATTGAAGGCAGATGGGAAAGGCAGACATCCTTAGTGGGGTGAAAACCACCAAAAACTGCTTCCACCACCAAGCCCCCGGTGGCCGCTCCTGGGGCTGGACCAGCCGATGGCCCCACACAGTCCCCAAGACAAAACCCAACGGTGGTGGCAGTGCCCGAAAAGCTGCAGCATGCCAGGCTTTCCAGGCAACATTCCGGGACAGATGGAAAGCCAAACACGAAGGAATGACTTCAGAGAGCAGCTCGGGGCCAGCAGCCCCAGCACCCGGCCCGTGAGCCTGAGCGACGCCTGCCGAAGAGAAGGAGCTCGTTTGGCCTCCCGGCATCCCGAGCCGCGCCTGCTGCTCCAGTGTGGGGTGGAGAGGTTCCAGATCCATGGCTTTATTGGCTTGGAGAGGCGGGAAGACAGGCAGTCAATATCCATTAATGTACCACAAACTAGAAACACCTGTTGGCCTCCAAAACCAGCTTTTGGCTGGTTTACAGACAGCGAGGGTCTAACAGGTGCCCCTGTGGCCAGCGGGAATGTCGAGGGGCTGCAGAGGCCCCACAAACACCGAATCATGCACGGGAAAAGCGGCTGCGCCGTTCCACACAGCACATGTGTCACTGTCTGCAAGCCGAGCCACGGGAAACGGCAGCCCCATAAAATTAAGTGTGTCTGGGAGGAAACCAGCCATGCCGGGACTGGGGAATCTCAGCCCAGAGTGGTGAGGGTCCCCCGGACTCTCCTTGCAGCCTCCAGATTCCTCTGCTGAGGGATGTGCAGGGAGAACCAGTCCCAGAGCCACAACAACACAGCTCCAGCCCCAGTTTGGCTTTGATGGTTCTTGTGGGTCCCTTCCAAGCCAGGATACTCTGTAATTCTGTAATTCCATGATAAAGATGCTGCAGAGGAACAAATTCTCTGAGCTGGTGCTTTGATCCTGGTGCCACTGATGCAGGAGGATTCCCATTTTCCAAGGTAACATTTTCCATTTGAACTTTGTAAAACAGTAAAAAGTGACCATTAAAAACTCCTTCACTGGCTGGTGCCGCCTGGATTTCTCTGTGGGGGTTGTTAGTGGAGGATTTTCCTCCTTCTCCACTATCAAACAACTCAGCTTGGGTCCAGGCTGCTCAGAACCTCAAGCTCCAGCCCAAGGGAAAAGCTCCGTTGCACAACAGGAACTCGCACGCACTGAAACTTGGATCAAGGATGTATGGAAAGCGTCCTCCCTTCCTCACATAACTCACATGGATTAAACCTCTGGGGAGGGAATCCTCTGAGCATCTTCCCAGAAAAAAAAAAAAAGGTATTTGTAATGACTGGAACCTCAACATGTGTTTGTTTCTGAATTATTTAAACCAATTATACTGTTGTGCTGAGCCCATGGAGCACTGGAGACGAAACAGAAAGGCAATAAACCAGGGAAAAATGAAAGGAAAACCTGTTGCTGAGGTGGGGATAGGGCACTTCAGAGGCCGCTTGAAAGATGTTATCACCTGCCAGAGAACACGGCTTTAAAACGATGCCTCGGAGAAGGCAGCACTTAATGAATTTTAAAAAAATGGTTTCTCCAACCTTTCCAAACCCAGGAACAGAAAGCATAACATACCAACGATTTATTGCAGAGCAGGCTGTGTGTTTAAGCATAAATTAATTCTACAAATTCCAGGCAGCTTTGCAGCAATGCTTCTCGTTCCTGCTCTGGCCCTCACTCCTCATCTCACTCACCAACCCTCCTATTTTGGTTGGAACCTGGCCCTTGTGCCCATGGCTAGTGTGGCTCCCACACCGCTGATGTTCAGCAGATCCTTTGAAAACAAGGTAAGATTCAGTGAATGATTGGACTTGATGATCTTAAAGGTCTTTTCCAACCTAAAGGATTCGATGATTCTGTCACAGTCAGGGAGTTAAGCTGTCCCCTGTCGTTTCTCTTTCGTGAATCCACTGAAGAGCTGAAGATTTTAGTCTCTCACTCACAATCATGTTCTCTCTCATTGCAAGAAACCAGTAATGGGTGAGGAACTGTGAGCTTGGAATAGTCCTTGGCTACCTGACCAGGGGGATGGGCTCAGTCCTCTCCAGAAACAATCCAAGAATTCAGCTTTAATTCAGTCTACTTGCCATTCATGGAACAAATCCCTCTTATTACCAATTACCTGACGGGATCCCAGTGGTCCAGTTACACCGGAGCATTTCACATCGCCTGGAAAATAATCCATTCTCCTCTATAAATGTCCCTTGACTCACCTCCGGGCTCACAAGCCTGGGTTTCCTCGCGTGGTTTACGGGAAGAAAACACCTCGGGCAGACCTCGCCGCTCTCAGAACCACAAACCCCACACAGCCCTCGCTCCGCTCTGCGAGTGGCTGCGGTTTTGCAGCCACGGCCCCTGTTTAATTGGTCACAGCTGGCTGGGAAACTCCAAGGAAATCCTTGCGGGGAGATTAGAGCGGGGGCTGCCGCTCCGCCACGGGACCGGCGCTGCCGCGGCGGAGGAGGGATCGCGGGAGGTGCCGGGGAGCCTCAGCCCTCACGGAAGGGGACGCAGTGCTTTGAAGATGCCATCCAGCACTTCACATGACTTGGCCCAAGGTACCCATCCCTCAAAACAAAGCGGGGGTTTTGTCTTCTTCAGGTGGCACAATGAGTCGTTTCCTTCCAAGCTTTCTTACCCCTGACAGACCTTAACACGAGGAGCAGTAAAGACCTGTGTGAACGCTCCAAACCAGTGCAACGCCAGTGAAAAGATTCCGCTCTGATTTATTTGCCAAAACCTAAGCACAGGGCTACAGCTCATCCAAAGGACTTGAGCCGTGTATTTTCTTCCACCCAATATGATAATCTCTTTTAAATGATCATGAAATCCTTAGTTCTTGAGCTCAGCCCAAGGAAAGCTCGAAAAGAACAAAGCCAGCCGTATTTCAAATCCACTAAAGCCCATCAGATTTTAGTTCTGTTTCACCCACTATCATGTTCCTTTAAACAAATGGCCAGCAATACTTTTGCCTCTGCACGTGCTCCATCACTCACCGATGGAGCTGGACAGAGCTGGACAGCTTCATACACGTCCAAAAGGCTGCTTGCTGTACTCCAGTTCACCTTTAAACACTCAAATCACATGAACTACTCAGTTATTCACAGAATTATTGCCCTGCAGCTACGTGGAAGCCAGAGGTGGTGCCGGGTGCGATGAATGGCGCCGTGTTTGACCAACATGAGGGTGACGGACACTGGACTGGGATCACCCCACAGGTACAAGTCCCAGGACACTTCTTGTGCAGGTACAACAGTAGACGTTCCCCCGGCTCCAGCACGTTTTCTCTTTTCTTCCAAACTCCTTTTACAAAAGCTGGTTTTTAGCTGAATAAGCCCCTGCATCGCCTTGGCTTGTTTCCTCTCACAGATTTCTTCAAAGAGCTCAGCCCTACCTGTTTGCCAGCTCTTAAATACCACGCTTGGCTGATGGACAAGCCGATAGCACAGGACGCGGCCGAGCTCTGCACAAGCCGCCCTTGTTCCACTGCCTTCCTGAGCCAAAATACAAGAAAATCCCAGCAGGAATCTCCTCTGGCCTCAGGCTCCTCTCCCCTCCCAGCAGAAGGCTAACCTTGTGAATCAGGAGGCTGCTTATAAATAAAAGTATTCGGACTTCTTGGCTGCTGGAGAAGTGCTCTGCTTAATTTAGCCCTGGTATTATTAACCGTGGATTCTCTCCAACGAACTGACAGCTGAAGAACAATTGCAGCCATTCAATTCCACGAAACGGATTTTAAATTGGCCTCATGAACTGCAGGCCCAGGAAGCATCGATCACGGTATCTTGCTACCATCATTCTGAAGTCTGCACCGGGCTCTCCTCGGACTGGGGAAGTCACCTGAGTCTGAACCGGCGCTGTCACACGAGTCTCTCCGTCTTGGAAAGAGCATCTGGCTCCTGAATCCAAGAAAGTACTGCCTGTGCTTCCCTTTGCTTCCAAAGACTAAAGCCTTCCCGTTTTGACTGCCAACACCTCCGAGTGTTTCGCAGCCCCATGTTTCTCTGGCCTCCAGCAAACCCCTCTCTCCCAGCCCTGACATACCCAAAGGCTTCCAACTGAACAGCTCGGGAGAGATTAGCAGGAGAAATCAGGTCCTTAGTCAATCAAACAACGCCGAGGGCACGTCAAAGGCTGGGTAAATGAGGGCAGTGCTATAAAAGAAAGAGACAATAATGGTCTCCTGAAGCGGCGGGTGACAAAGCCATCCGAGCTGGCCTCCAGGCACCGACTCTAATCACGGCCCTGCTCGCCACAGCTGACCTCTCCTTTGTGCCGAGCCAAAGGAGGTTTGGGCTGGCCCATGCTTCAAAACACAGCTGGGCTAATTAGGAACGGTCCCGGCCCCCCGGCACGGCGCAGTTCCCACATCAGAGCCCCGAGAGCCTGAGTGTTGCTGAGACGATCCACTCCGCTGGGAGGTTCCAGTAAGCGAGGGGTGAAGCCGAGCAGCTGATTTACAGCAGGAGATGCAACTAGCAGCCACCTCCACAGCCCTGGGCACAGCCACCTCCCACACACACAGGTCCCGCTCTGCTGCACTCGCTGGGGTCTGATGGGCTCACCAGCACCGGACCCCAGAGCGCTGGGTGGTCCAAGGATTCCCAGGAAGGCCGGGCAGGCTTGGAGCAGGGCCCAGGCTCTCCGACACCCCCTCCCTCCAGCAACGAGCCTGCACTGAGAGGTCATTTACATCCCAGCCCCCAAAAGGGAGCTCTAAAGGAAGCCTCACCCCAAACTTTGGATATTCCATTTACAACCCTATCATCTACCAAGGGTGGAAGATACCAAAGGAGTTCAGGACAGCCCGGCTGCTTCCTCAGCTCAAAAACAATCAGTGGTCACTGTAATAATGTCCAGCTCAACCTCTGCTGCAGTTTGCTGCCAAGCAAAGCCCAGCTGATGGCAGGTGGACAAGCAGAGCAGGGAAAAAACCAATTTCTACACTGACAGCATGTGACAGGATCAAAAACCACCAAGAGGCAACAGAAAAGGCGTTGAAACCTGGACGGGCACGCACGACGCTCTGCAGAGCTTCCTGCAAGAGCTCACACAGCCCCACCGAGGGCTCTGCCTTCACCACGAGGTGATTTAACCCAGGGAGTGAGCGAATGTTCTCCCTGTCAGCACTCAGGAGAGCAGGAAGGACAGCACCTCACCCTGGAAGGCGAGTGCTGGGGGACCGCCGGCTGCCCGGCCAGGGTAAACACCCGGCTGCTGCTGCTCGGGGCTGGCCAGCAAAAATATCCCGTGCTGAAAGCTCTGATAGGAGTCTGGCCAGGACAGGGAGCGTCCTGCCTCTAAAGCAAACACGTCTGTATTTCTTTCCAGGCATTCCATTCGGATCAGACCCAGATTTCTTGAAGACGAGTGACACATGGAATATCACAGCTTCGCTCACACTGGTTATTTTCCTGTCCTTTTCAGCAAACAGCCTCGTCCTGCCCACATCCAGAGCCACTCCAGCCCGGTGCTCCACAGCTCCATCCTTCCTGAAGGAGGTACCATCACCTCAAACACCAGGATAGCTCCTCTGACAGGTGACAGATAAGGAAAGAATGAGTCACTGACAAGGTGCCCTTCCCCAAAGCAGCCTCTCATCCAATTAGGAAAATCCAGCACAAATGTTGACTGATGAGCAAAGCCAACCGCCCAGAGCACTTCTAACAGTGAAAGAGAAGATGAGAATCCAGACAATTAGGTTTCCACAAGAAATGTGTCCAAAAAAAAGTATTTACCAAAAAGAACCATTGACAGGAGTCAGTAAGAAATGAAGATGAAGGGAAGGATGATCTTGTGACTGGGGTCTTCCTGTATCCTCCATCAGCACATTCTCTGTGGCAAGGACTGCGGGTTTTGAAAAATGCTACAAATAACAAAAGGCATCAAGAAACAGACAATAAAATTTCTGCAAGCTAGGGCTAATACAGCTGCTTCATTGGTCTTGTGGAATTTTTCAGGGGCAACATCTCTTCAAAAGCAGGATGGAAACAAAAGTTAAAATGGAACTGGAAAGTCAGGAAAGCTTTGTGAAGGTGCTTGCAAAATGAACACTGTCCCCAGTCCCCCGTGTCTGTATCCCTTCACCTGCAGGTAATGAAAATGCTCAAACCCCTGCAAACGATGGGCTTGGGAAACAGCAAAATGTTGTCTGGCAGAAGGGGATGGGAGGGAACCATCTCTGCCCTGGGTGTGAAATATAAATCACCCGGGAATGAAAATAATTTGAGGTTGCAGAGGCAGAGGAATGCTCCTGGTCCAGCTGGGCTTTGCTCTGCCAGGAGGCAATAGGACAATTGATGCTTTACAAACTGAGGACAAGCAGCACAAGGAATGATTCATCCCCTCCACTTCACATTCTTCCCTGTTCCTCGTAATTAGTTCACTCCAAAATACCAGAGTTTGGACTGGTTTCCTCCTTTAACTTCAGGTAGCTTAGCCATAATTTGTGTCCTTGTGTATCCTCAGCCATCCCTTTATCACAGCCCATTCCCTCCACTCTGCCAAAATGTGGACAGTGGGATCTGACAACAGATATTCAGGATCTCAGGCATTTATTTAAAATACGACAGGCGTGTTAGACCCAAAGCCCCAGTTTCAGGTCCCTTGTGCAAGGCAGGTAACATCAGTGCCACTCCAGTATTTTCCTCTCCTCCAAATCAAGCCAATCATTTCCCTTTTCATAAAATATTGGGGGTCTCCAAAATGTGTGTTTTATTTTCAAAGCTGCAACCAATTATAACAGTGGGAATTGGTAAACATTTCCAAATGTGAAAATGCTTTTCACCTCTCGGGTTCTGCACAGGAAAACACCCAACACTGACTCCATCAGCTTGGACCAGAGAGGACGAGTGTTCCCTGCACTGATTGATTCACACCTCACCTTTCTGCCCTTGGTTCTGATTACTCAGGGTTAGGGGGATCCCAGGTTTTGATAAAATGCTCCTCTCCAGCCCTTCCAGGTCAGCACCCCTACCTCCACACATCTCTGGTTCCAAAAGACAACAGAACTGTGGGTCTCAGAAAGAACTGACTCAAGGAACTCATGTATGGTAAAGAAAAAAGTCTCATTATTTAATTTGCTGCTATAAATCAGCATCATCTGAAGATGATGTGAGCAATCACTGCTGCCCTGGACCTTGCAGACTCAGCAGTGAGAGGGAGGAGAGAGCCAACCGTGTGTCCCTGCAGCCCAAGGAACGTGTTCTCAGCCCAGGGAACATCCCAGCTTTTCGGGGTGGTTTGCTATGGACTATCATGTTCCCAAACCAGAACATCTGTCAGCCACCAAACGTAGGAAACTCAATAACCTTCAAGAGGGAGTTTGAATATCACATAAAGGTTAATTAAATAAAGGTTAGCAGCCCCAAAAATGCAGCCTGGCCAAAGATATGAGGACGTTCCTTTCCAAGGTGGCCCTCGTTGCCACACTGCCCCGGGCCCAGCTCGCCCCACCAGCCGTGATCCCAGGGTTCCTTTGTTTGACCCAACTTTAATCAGCTTCCTTCTCTGATTCCAGCAAATCCCGCTGCAGATGGCAGCCAGGAATAAAGGCTATTGTGCAGCACGGAGCTGTGTTTCACAGCAAGTCACGACAAGTATTTCCTTTCCAAACATCCAAGTTCCCCAAACACCACGAAAGCCGAGAGGAGATTGTTGGAGTTTTGCAGATAAAACAATGGCGACGATAAAACGTAAATAAATCGGGGCATCCCTCACTCCAAAGCCTCTCCTCTTCCAGCTCAGAATTAAAGGAGGAATTTGGCAGGGCTGGTTACCGTGCTGGCAGTGAGGGCCCTGGAAGCCAGAGGAGCAGTGACAGAGCTGCGAGGATCCCTCTCGGCAGCTCCCACCACTGAGACAAACGCCGTGACCACAGACGGCTGCAAGGAGGAGGAAGAGGATGATTCCCACACTCACCATCAGAAGGGCAAACACCCCATCCCTGGTGACATTCCCACAGCCTCGGAGAACAC
Organism: Edolisoma coerulescens; assembly: GCA_013397115.1. Lineage (NCBI taxonomy): Eukaryota > Metazoa > Chordata > Aves > Passeriformes > Campephagidae > Edolisoma > Edolisoma coerulescens. The sequence goes on along the minus strand of VWZW01002793.1, from coordinate 228,168 downwards.
CTGAATAGTGGTAAAAAACCACCGTCGAACAGTTTTGGAAAGCTGATTTTTTCTCTGCTCGACAACGCGGTGCTCAACGCACAAAGTCTCAAAATTTAGGATGGGAAGGAAATCGCCTCGGGGAATGTCTAAGGGCTCTCCTTGGGAACTCACAGGAAAACATCAGGGCTGTGGTGAAACGATGCTTTTCCAGCCAACAAGTGGGTGAAACAGTCAGAAAACGACTCGTGCAAGACCTCGAGGCAACAAACGCAAGTTGCTTGTGTTGAAATTGGAGGGATCTTTCCAGAACGATCCACTGGGAGCTGCTCCCACCTCTGCACCGAGCTTTCCCGGGAGCTGGCTACCCCACCGTGGCGTCACCTTCGGGCGGCCCAGAGGATGAAATGGAGCTAAACTGTAAGTAAGCCTGAGCAGCCACGTTTCTCTGTTCTCACCCAGCGGAGTGTAAAATGGACACAGAGACACAGAATGCTCAATTAGGCTTCTGAAATCCACCTTTCCAAATCGTCCCCACAAACCCACAAACAAGGTTATGGTTTCTCCAGGGAAGTGTGTGCTTCTCATAACTCATGAAACACAGCCCATGGTTTATATTTCCCACTGGGAAATGCTGATCTCAAAAGCAGAAACGCTGTGAGCAGGGGCACTGTCACGTGTGTGGTGCTTTGTCGGGGGGTAAGGACGCAGAACAAGCATCCATCTTCCTTTTTGAATCTGTTTAAAGATTTGGACAATGAAATTTTCTCTCTGTTCACTGATCTGGACAGAGCTGCAGTGGTGGCCAGCTCCTCTCCTCATTGTTTTTCCCTCACCTCCTCTTTTCCTTCCACTTTTCATTGAACAAACTGCTATAAAACTCCGAGAGCAATGGGAACACATCTCACAAAAACCTGGCAAACCTGGAGCAAAGAGCATCAGCTGATGACACAGAGCAAGACACGCAGGGGTGGCTCCTGGTCCAGCAGCTCCCACACTCCCAACCCTCTGCTGAGCCCAGGCTGGACTGTGGAGAGCCCTGGGCTAAGAGAAGCCATGGGCACCAATCTATTCCAGCTGATGCATCCCAGGAAGGCACACACTGCAGCCACCAATGGTGTCACAGGGCCTTCAGGTCAGTTACCAACTAAGCATACAAAGCCGTGATTAAATTACAACCTCTTGTACAATCTGGGACCACCTGGTAACAATTACAGCAGCACTCGCTGAACCGAGGGTCCCCCACACACGTGGGCTGTGCTGGCTGCAGCTTCTCCCTCCTATTTGCAAGTTGGGAGCCCCCCTGGCTTCTCTTCCCATTCCAGCTAAAGCTGTAACTAATTAGTGACAGAAAAAGCAGGTCTGTGATTACACATTTCATTTTGTGTCATTATAACTGGCACCCCGTGCAGGCTTCCAAAATGGCTCCAAAATTCTTGGCACAAAACACCCCACGCCAGCTCCAAAACACTAATTGTGCACTCAGAGAAAAAGGGATCACAGATGGAAACAGTGCAAGGCAGGGGTTGCAGTTTTGGGGCAGGACAGCTTGTGCACACCAGGAGATAAACCTGCAAAGTTACCAATTGTCAAAGACAAAAGTCTGAGGCAGCCACACAAAATCCAAGCTGGGAAAGGGCAGGGATTACCTTCCCAAAAGGAACCCAAAGCTGGTGGGTGTCCACTTGTCACGCCTGAAAAATCAGTTCTAACCCACAGCACATGGAAATCTAATAACCACGCTACTGAGTGCCCACTACTGAACCCCCATATATCAAATATTGGCTCTGGTTTTTCCTACAGGAACACAATTGACTTCCTGATTCCTCCTCTGTGCTAAATCCTGCTCTTGGCTCACACAACACCTTCTGCCAAGCCTGGTGCTGGCTGGGGAGGTTTTGTGATTAGGGAGGTTTGGTGAAGGTTTTAGGTGAATGCACCACTCTCCAAATGTTCACATTTGCCATCAAAACACACCCTCTCACCAGATAGAGCTATGGACCTGCTTAAAGGACCTTTCTTCTGTCAATTCTTTTATCCCACAGGGACATCCTGGGTTAGGCCAAACTCCACAAACTTTGTGCCTTCGATGCACTGGAGCTGAAATCCTCGAGCCTCAGCATTGGCTCTTTTAAGGACCTGATGATTTTTCAAAGCCCCTCCCTCCAGAAGAGGAGATTATTTATAACACAAAGGTAGCATTGAAGCCCAAACACTCGTCTCCCCGAACTAATGAGCCCGTGATGAAATGCTGCTTCACAAAGCCAGTTATCTTCTCATCTAACGCTTTAGTCGCTTTCCGTGGCCACGTATCCCTGGGGACTGCAGTGATCCCGTATCAATCCCATGCTGGCACAGCACTGGAACTTGGGGAGCTCTTTGCCAAGCATCCTGCTCAGCCGAGCCCTGACGCCTGTGGATTGCAAATACTTCCCTGCACAGCGAGGCAGGAACAACTTCCCATCTCCAGGTGTGTGCCAAGGTGTTCCAGGGCTGCAGCCTCCAGGTTTTCCCAGCTCCGTTCGTGCAAGAGGGGCTGTCTTTTCTTTTAGTCCTTTCCTTCAGTCCTCAGCACCACAACACAGAATGGGCTGCCTGGCCAAATTACACAGTGGTTTGGTTTTTCCCTAATCTTTCACCTTAAACACCTAAAACCCACATTTTCATGAGGGTCCCAGCAGAGCCAAGCCTGGCTCCAGGGTGCCCAACTCGCCGGCAGCACTCGGCTCTCGGAGCAGCTCAGCGAGACCCAAAGCACAACAATGGAAAATATTAGAAGCAATTTCAGCGACACAAATCAGGGGTTAGAAGACAGGGGTGTTATTCTTGGCAGTGCCCCAGATTTCCTGAATGAGCCGGACAATTCCCTGCTCTGTGCTGCAGGCTGGCACATACCGAGTGGAAATCATAATAACCTACTTCCCAGCCCGGGGGCGGGTGGGGGCTGCGGGGCTCCCCCTCCGTGCCCTCCAGGCCTCCTGCAAACGAGCTCCTAATTCAGAGCGACAGAGTCTAATGCGATGAAATTTGGGAAAAGGGTAATGACACTGTGCAGGGAAACGGGAGAGAAGGAATAAATTATGGGAAGCATCACCGCCTTGTGCTCAAAGGCCAGGCAGTGTCCTTTGTGAGGGTTCAGCGAGGCGGGATCCTCGGGAAGTCGGAGACATGAGACTGATTTAAGGGGACGAGCGATGAAGAAAAGCAACGTTTGGGCTCCCCGAGGTACAGCCCGGCCACCCCCTGCCCGGGCAGAGATGGGCTCCCAGGGGAGCCCGCGACGGACCTTTAGCCAGCACTGGGCTCGATCAGAGGCGAGAGGTTCAGGAGTTCAGCCACAGCCTTTCAGCTGACTAAACAATGAGCCTCCGGCAGCCAGGAGGTGATGGACAAAGCAAAGCCGCCTCTCAGGGAAATTAAACTCTCAGCCGGACACATTTCCTGCTGAGCCTTCCAACCTGTACCACAAACCTGAGCTGCCTGATGGTGCACATGGTCAGGCTCCAGGGCCGTGCCAGGCTCCAGGGCCGTGCCAGGCTCCAGGGCTGTGCCGGGCTCCAGGGCCGTGCCAGGCTCCAGGGCTGTGCCAATGGAACAAGCACAGCAGGTCCCCCTGAGCACTCCTTCCCTTCTCACCAGGTGATGGGTGGAAACTCGGCAGGGTTGACAGAAGGAAAGCCAGCTCAGTGTGGGGTAGCTCGCTCTGGAGCCTCTAATGGGCCATTTGTGACTTACAGAAGTTTTTTCTTTCAATGAGGCGATTACAATTCAGCTGCTTCCTGCTCAGCACCAGGGATGCTCCCCTGGGTTTTCATCATGTCTCAGACTCTGATGCTTCCTCAAACGAGCATTAATTCTCCTTCTTACCTAGGGCCAGGCTTTACCTCCACTTGAGCTGAAAATCAGAAGACAGCAGGGTCTCACCTGGATAAAAACTTGAGTTAAAGACAACTTAGACCAGCTTTAGACCAGCAGCTCAGGCTGAGCTTTTCCAGGCCACATCACAACAGTGTCACCTGCACTAAATCTTGTAATGGTGTCCTCTTCACAGCTCTCCTTGGAGCCTTTCTGCCTCACCATGTCCTTTCTGAAGGAGCCAGGGGCTGGCCCAAGAGCACAGCCAGGCTGTGGGTGGCTGAGCTCCAGCTCCTCCACGCCCATCAAGAGTTACAGACTCAGTGGGACTCAGCTTTTCAACATCTCCAGCTGAAAGTGGAGATCACAGAGATTACCCGACATGCGGGCCCCTCACCCTAATCAGCGAGGGCTTTACCTGTGTTATTGAACCCAGGTGGAATTTAAGTAGCATCTCAGAGGCCACTTGAAACCACGCAGCTCAGTCTGAGAGTTAAACTATCAGCGATCAGGCAGGCAGAGAACCTGATGCCATCCTAAGAATGCAAAGGGTGCCTTGACTTCTGACCTTTCTCCTTCCCAAAGAGATGAACGGTCCAGGACAGAGGGCAGTGGAAGGCAAGAAATCCTCACCCTCTGCCATCAGCAGAAGGGACAAAAGACAGAACCCTGCCAGGGACAGAGCCTTCACCTCTGACAGCCCCGGGGGTGGCAGGAGCAAGGCCGGCTGTCAGCATTTCAGAGGGTGCACGAGGAGAGGAACAAATCCAAACATTCTGTGGGACCGGTGAGATCACTGTTCCTATGAAATTTTCCATCTCTTTCTGAGCTATCTGCTCCCAGCAGAGCCCACACCCTCCCAGTACTGTGCCCACAGCTCTGCAGTGTCCATTTCCCCACCTGTAAGGGCTCAGAGACACAAACCTACACGTGAGGAAGGGGAGGACACCCCGGGTTTGCTACAAACAGCCTCCAACCTGCACTAACAGTGAGTGCCCCCAGTGCAGTGGCTGCAACAAGGCAAACTCCTCTTCCAGGCACCAGGACAGCTCAGAGAGCCCAAACAACTCTTTCCTGAGCTGGGAGAGGGTTCTGGGACCTCCCATCTCACAACGGTGTTTAGGATCACCATCAGTGTCAGACAGCATTGTCATGCTCAAACAAGAAGGTGGCAGCGGGTCCTGGCAGTGCTGAAAATCTCCCCTCATATGGGTTGGGTTTTTTTTTTATTTTTAAGGAGAAATGATGAGCAGCAAAGAGCAAACAGAGCCCTGCAGTGAGGAGATGCCAGTCCCCAAGGGAGAGATCTCCCTGCACAACAGCCCCAATTAAACTGCCAGCAGCGATGCCCTTCCCCTGCTCCGCGCTCCTGGAACACCATCAGTGATCTCTGATGGGAAGGGCCACAAATCCCGCTGACATGTTCTGGCACGGCTCTGGGGCATTCAGCAGAGGCACAGCAGCAAGCACAGGCTGACCCCAGACTGCTACACACCACCCAGAGAAACCTCCAGCGTCCATAAATAACGCCCTGGCTGTGTGCCCCTGCCCCAGCAGCTCACTGATGTCACTGACAATTCCCTGCCAGACCTTCCTACCCCTCCTCTGCTCCAGAAGGACACAGTCGTGCTGAGGCCAAAGCCAGCAGCAGGAAAAGCCATCACACCCCTGCAAACCAACATTCGGGAGCTCCTCAGGATGAGGGCTGGGTTAGGCAGAGCCCAGACACATCCCCAGGACAGCCCAGAGATCAGGACAGACACCCTGGCTTGAGGCACCTGCAGAGGCCAGGCAGAGCTGGCCCATTTGCCCGTGGGATGCTCCTCCAGCTGCTGTTTGTTGGCTCTGGAAAGAGGGAGCACAATTCCCACCGCCCCACCTCAGCCCTAACCTGGTGGCTACTCTCCTGCTGCCCTCAGGGGCTCAGGAGATGATTCCCAGAGCAATGTAGTTTTATTTTCTGCCCCTGCAAGTGCCCCTGCCTGTGCTGAGGGCCAGCAGAGATGACCTCCCTGTTGCCATTGGGGTACATAAATACCTATTTTTCTGTCCCAGAAACAAGGTTACAGCATGTCCTGGGTGAAACCAGTGGTATCCAACTGGGTTTGAAGGGCTGAACGGGGACAGAGCTCACCAGCTTCAGGCCATGATCCACCTCAACCTCCCCAGCAGCTCAGCAGCAATCCCTGCAAGATTTTTTGGGCTGCTGTCACTCTACTTTTGGGACTGACTGCCCCTCTCTTCTTCACTCCAGCCCAACCCCGCAGTGAGCAGCCCCTGAGGACCATTCTCAGCCCCGCTGATGAGAAGGATGAGTTCAGAGCATGCCCTGAGCAGCTCTATTTCCTTTTCTCTGCTTCCTTCCTGTGTGGAATTACTCATTTCCTTGGCAGGAAAAATCACTACAGAAGGTGCTTTTCTGAGTTCAGCTGAGGTCATTATCTGCTCTCTGACAGGGCGTTACGAGGCACCCCTGGAGCTTCCTTTCCCCAGGGGGTTGTTCTCCTGTGCCACAGCTCAGGATAGGAAGAATAAGGACTGGTTGTTTGACACACCTTTTTATCCCTTTGGGGTTTTTTTTAAACACCTTTTTGTCCCTTTTTTTTGAAAAAAAACCCTTTGCTTCAAGCATCAAAGCCCAGGGAAGGCACAGATGGCCTCTTCGCAGAACAAAAGGCAAGGAGCTGTGGGAGACATCTTCTTGTCTTGGAGGTCAAATCCCAATCCCAATCCCAATCCACACTGGAGCCAGCCACAGCTGGCTCTGACTCCCCTGATGGCAGGGCAGCTCAGATCCCAAATGCTCTGCTGGTTTTCCTGCCTGTTGCTTAAATCCAAAGCTGCTTTTCTGTGAGGAAGGTGGAGAGCACCTCCAAGGTCTGAATCAGGAAAGAATCAGGCACCGAGGCAGGGAATTGATCCCACAGCACTGGGAGCACGCAGGGCTCTGCACGAGGTGACATTTGGTTCTACACACAAGTTTGGTTCGATTCAAGAGGTTTTTCTTTGCTCTCAACACCTCGGAAGCAGTTTCCAGTTAAATGTTTCCCCAGCTGGACATGGCCACAGGGTTTAGGGGAAGGAGCTGGGAGTGACACAGCAGCTGCCTCCCGTGTCAGGCAGAGAATCTGGAGGGAAACAGGGAATGTGGGGCCCACAGGGATAAAGCTGCCTCTGTCTTCTGCAACAACAGCATAAAATCATCTTATGGGCTGATATTTGCACATCCCCATCATGTGCAAACCTGAACACGTCTCGCAGCTTCCCCCACAGCTGGGGAGGACGCGCTTCTGTGCCTGTCTGGCAGGGAATTGCACTGGGAGAGAGCAGGAATCCAGCCACGGAATCCCAAAGCCTCAGCTTCTGGGTCTCCACTCCAGACCTGACCAGTGCCACCCCTTCCCCTGTGGCTGTGTGTCCCCTCCTCCAGGGTGACACTGCCAAATCACCATCCTGAGCCCAGCTCAGCCTCTGGATACAGGAGGGAGCAGGCAAGGGGAGGGATGCAGGGATCCCAAACCTCTCACAGGGCAGTTCAAACTCAGTCTTAAAATAACAAACTCAGCCCCTGGGGGCTCCTTCTCAAAGGAGCTTCCAGAGCTTCTGCCAGTGGTGCCATTGGAAACATCAATTCGGGCTTGATTTTAAACATTTAGTAGCATTTGGCAAGTGGATGAATGGCTGGAACCCTGAATGTGGAAATTCTCCAAAAATTGAAAGCTCTGAATGGTGCTTCCCAAGAAGCCAGAGCAGAATCTTTCTGATGCAAGGAACTAATAATAGTAATAATAATAATAATAATAATAATAATAATAATAATAATAATAATAACAACAATAATAATAATAATAATAATAATACCACCGCAAGAAAAAAATAAAACTGAAAAGAAAACCCCATGACAGTTATTTTTCAACACATTTTTAAAGACATTGAAAGACATTTTTAGAGCGTTTTCTGCAGGCACAGGACTTGAAATGAGCCAAAAGCAAAGAAGTTGAGCCGAGGAGAGCGACACTCACGGTGCAGGCAGCCGGCATCCCCTGGGAGCTGGGACCACCCTGGGCAGCACCTGTACGTGGTCTGGGACCTCAGCTGGTACACCTGCCTGTAGCCCGTGTAATACACGACCCTGAAACACAAAAACCCCGCCAAGGTCAGCTCCTGCAGGACAAGGAAACCGGGAAGAACAGAAGTTGTAGCTGTGGGGGCAAATAAAGTGAGGAATTGGGTTTGCAAACGTGCTGCCATTGCTTTCCACGTGGCCTGGCAGTGGTCACTGATGCTAAGAAAATAATCCAAATTTACTCTAATTAGGAACACAAGAGACAACACCCTGGTCTTCATAACACCCCAGATTATTTTTTCTCCTTTTCTAGACTATTTACAGCTCTGAGCTCCTCTCTTTCACTACTTGCTCACAAAGGAAATGTAAATTTTAAGAGCAGGTATTTCTACTTTAGTGAGCAGGAGCAGGTGTCTCTAAGGGTCTGGTGAGCTAAAAAATCATCATAATCCTGATGGCAACACCAACCTGCTTCAAGAGTTGTGTTGGACACAGCAAGGCTCCACAGCTTGGCAGAGAACACTGAGGGTCCCTTTAACTCCTCCCAGTAGTTCCCTCCAGGGTGGGAGCTGGAGGAGTAAAGCAGGGACTGATCTGAAGCGTAAATAAATAAAAGCGACACATTTTTTTCCCGGAAATTTGGTGTTGTGTGTTTGTGAGAATTGAAACACAGATAATACTTCTGAGGCCGATTTATAAAAAGCTCCGTTGGCAGAACATGAAACTGCTCCACCAAAGCGAATCAGGCAAACAACAACAAATATTTGGCACAGCAGATGTGTTGTGCATGTCCACTGAAAATATTTATCCTAACTCAGTCGAGTTGTTTGATTTTGTCTGAATGTTCCTACAAAAAAAAAACCCCAAATAACAGTGAACCGTTAATTCCCGGGAAGGAAACCTTCGGCGACTCCTGCGTGCCAACCAGCACATGGAAGCACAGCTGAGAGAAATAAAAGCAGATACCAATTTTTTTTTCGGTTTTGTATGAGCTGTTAACAAATTATGAAGGAAATGGTTGTGTTCCAGAAGCAGCTGAGAAAGCAATTCACAGGCACCAGGCTCCAGCCCACCGGGATCCTCTTGGTACCAGGAGCTCTCTCCAGCCCAGCCCAGAAGGAGAAGGGGAGATGATGGATGCAAGGTGGTGTGAACATGACAAGGAGGCTCAGGAATGGGGAGGAAAAGGTAGAAATAGTGGTGCAGGACAGCTCAGGGCTCCTTGTGCCCCAGCAGTGCCCTGAGCAGCCCCAGTCCCACCCTCCTGGGCAGCTCTGCCGGACGCTCCAGACCCTTCAGCCGGTCCAGGCAGCTCTCAAGGGCAGGCAAATATTGTGACATCCCCGGTGCCTCTGGGTACTGAGTTGCTGCAGACAGGAAAGAGCCACACAGGAGATACTTTATCTTCAGTGTTTCTCTTTTCCTTTGTGTTTTAAGGAGTCCCTGGCACAGAAAACAGGGAATGAGCCAGAACTAATGGAACCCAGGAAATCCTGCTGTGTCCTGCTGCTGGAAAATCCCCTTCCAGCCCCTCTGGGATAGCCCTGTGATTCCTTCAAGCTTGGTTATGGAGGGCTGAGCAAAGCTACCTGCTGTCATTGCTCACTGGGAAGCTGCAGAGCCGGGAGCAAACCCATCCCTGCGCCAGGAACACGGAGCGGCACAGCCCGAGGATGCTCCAGCTGAGCAGATGCTGCTTTTCCCAGTCACCTCCAGGAGCTCAAAGACACCGAGGCAAATTTCAGGCCAGATCCCGGAGTTGTGAATACACTTCCTGAGCCCCACGCTGCCAGAGCTGGTCCAACTGGAGCAGCTCCAGGGTCCCTGCAAGCGCCGACACCGCGCGCTCCACTGCCCGGCACAAGGGAACTTGGCAGGACAGCTCCCAGCTCTTGGAAAAGCTTGCTGCAATGGGAGCTCCCAGAGGTTTAGAAAGGGGGGATCTGGGACAAAACCTTGCCCAAAGAATGTTCTGCTGATAGTGTTTTCCCTGTCTGGATTTCACAACTCCTGGGGTGAAATCCCTCAGTGGCTTCCCCTCTGTGCTTCCGTCAGGAACGGTTTTAGCACTGGGCTGTTCTGATATTTGTAGTGAAGCAGAACAGAAAGTTATTTCATTTCAATCCCTTGATTTGTGATGTCAAACCCATCCTTTAAGGAGCTGAAGGGACCGCTGGGGCTGAAGAGCTTCCAGCCTTTGAAGTAGAAGCAGACAGGGCACCCATCCTTTCAAAGCCTTCCCTGAAAACACAGCCAAGAGTCAGACTCTGTTTGCTCCTTTGTTACCAGGACACAGATCTCATCACCAGGGTAATTACTGGCAATTACAGGTTAGGAGGAATTCCTAAAGTCAGGACTTAAAAGCTGTCTTGAGTCCAAGATGTTTCTTTGAAACGACAACTATCATTTTTACTCAGTAAAGGCTTATAACTCCCTAATGAGGCCGGAAAAGCAGGTGGAGGATGGAAGCAGCTTGGGCACGTTGTAGTCTGGCTGCTGGGTAGGTAAGAAAAGTTCATTATTTGTGCTGTAACACGTGTTCAGAGTCTTCCTTCCACAGAGCCTCCTGCCTGGGCCTGCTGGGAACTCAGGGGATGCTACAATTAGGTGGACAAGCACTAAGGGATGTTCCAACTCCATGCTCACCTATGCAAGCCCAACTCTGCTCTTCTGACGCGGGTCTGGGCATGGTCCAGCTCATGGAGTGACAGGAAGGTGGTGACCCTGCAGCAAATCCTGCTGAGCACCACCCCAGCAGTCCCTGCCCTCCCGGGTGGTCCTGCACCACCCCATCCCCTGCACCACGGCCACATCCACTGTTATTTCAGCCAATAACCCTCACTCGGCCCCAGCTCCTGCCACCAGCTCTGTGAGACCAGAGGCACTGAGCAGCTTTGAGGAGGAGACAGCTGAAGATACAGCAATAGTGCACGTGATGTGAATAAGTCATTCCATTAACGTGCCTGGATCATAGGAAACAGATGCCATACGTTGTCTGAAGACAGGAAACAGCCCACCACGAGGACAAAGCTTCTTCAGAATGAAAACAATGGATAGACCTTCTCTTTGGAAATTCCTTCCCAGCTTAAAAACTCTGAGCATCACAGAAATGCCAGGCTGAACCAGAAGCCCCTCCAGCAAAATGTCCAAAGGGTTTACCAAGCTCTTGTGGTCTCCTGCTTTTAGCCAAGAAAAATACCCAGTGAAGTGGCTCTACTCCTTACTGGCAGTTTGTGGGGTCGGGGCCACACCTCTGCTCATGGGATTGTTCATATCAGCCTGTAAAGGAACTGCTCTGTCCCCTGTTCATAGAATCACAGAACAGTTCGTGTTGGAAGGGACCTCACAGACCATCCAGTTTCAGCCTCCTGCCACGGGCAGGGACACCTCCCACAAGCCTGGTAAATGTCAGGTACCAAGGGCTTCCTCCAAGGCGTGTGCTCCTCTTTCCCTTGAGAGCTGTGGGACATCCAGGTGAGCCCCAGCCATACTGTCTCATCACTGAGACTCCTTGGAGGGCACCAAGGCATTCCCGAGGCTGTTTGCCATTCCAGAACACAGCCAGGGGAGCAGGATGGGCGCACGGGCGGCTGTCCCCATCCCTCAGCAGCTGTGCAGCCGCCGCCGGTGAGCACCAAACTCACCTCCCCGCTGCTGCTGGGGAGCGGGAATCGCTTTTCCACGCAGGGTGGAGGGAGGAGCACCTACCTGCGCTCGTAGCCCGCGCACCAGCGGCGGCCCCCGCAGTCCTGCTTCCACACCGTGACGGGGCGGGTCAGGGCCTGCAGGCACGGCTGCCGCAGCCCCACGACCCCCAGCTCCTGCTCCGCGCAGACGTTCGGCCTGGGACAGAGAAACGCAGGGAGGTGAGGGATGCAGGGGATCCAGAGGGATCCAGAGGGTCACAGCTGCGAGGGGTGCAGCGCTCCCACTGCCTAAATTTCCTGCTGACGGGGCAGGAAGGGCTTGGGCAACCCCCAGCATCCAGGTCCTCAGTGAGTTCCATCACTGCAGGGAAAAGAAACGGTGCCAGGTCGACCAGGCACCAGGGATGGTTTCTTGCTCATTCAGAGCTAAGGGCTGCAAGGCTAATTCCAATAAACCTAAGAAATTTACAGAATGCAGCATGAAAATAAGGAAAAATCACTTGCACTTTGTTTCTTCTCTAATCCTAACTCTTTCTCCAAGCACAAGCCAGTGGGTTTAAATAAGGATGAAGAGGGAGACGTTTGTCCCTGACTCCGTGAGCCACTGGGTATTTGGGGCTGCTTCTGCTGCTCCAAACTCTTCCAAAGGCACCCAGAGTTTTCACAGAGACACTTTCTATAAAAGAAGTGAAAATAACTAATTTGGACATGGTGAAGCTTGGAGGTTGCAGCTGGCATCTGGCTGCTCCGGGCCGCTCGATTCCAACCCCTGCGTGCTGGCACAGGGCTCTGCCCCAGTGCCTCGTCCAAGAAGTCCTGAAAGTAACTGTCAGGGCAGGAGCACAAAACCCTGACGTAGGGAGAAAAAGCTGCTTCTTCCAAAACCTTTATCTGCTAAAGGACACCCTTTTTTTTGAAGAATGAAACCCCTCGGGGAGGGCGGCTTGGAGTCTGCACCCCACACCACACCGGCTCCAGGGACAAAGGGAATTACAGTGATCCCCTGGCTCCGAGAGACCATCTTCTGGCAGGAGGCCAAATTTGCAAGGAAGTTTTCCAGAGCAGCCAAATGATTAACACCAAACTGTAACTGTAAAATGTAATTAAAAAGAGCAGCCTACGTGCTGCTGGAGTAACAGCAGCAGGCGGGGAGGAACTTGGAATAAGAAAGATTTGTGAAGTGAAATAAAAGCAGCAGGTCTGGGAAGAAAACGCAAAGTATTCACCCAAGAATCATCTCTCGCACTCACACAACAGCAGCATTTCAGCTAAACCACGGCGTTCCCTCCTACAGGCAAAGAATATCCAGGTTTTCAATTTTCTATTCCTCTTTTTGCACATCTGGTAGCAAATAAAGAAACCCACAACAGCTTCCTCCCCCCCACCCCTTCACTTTCTGCTCCTCGCTTCACCCTTGATTTGAAAACACCGCATTTGGCTCCTGCTTTTCCATTCCCTGCCCGACAAAACCCCTCCGGAACTCTCTCTTCCTACTCACATGTGGGGCTGCAGTTTGCTGCCGGCAGCCAGCGGAGACATTCGCAGCGCCAGGATGAGTGACAGTGCCACGGCAGGAAACTCCATCGCAGCCGCTCCTCTCCCTCCAGGTGCTTCCAGCGGCTGTCCCGGGAATCCCACAGCCTCCTCCAGCCCGGCTCCTGCTGCCTCCTGCTCCCAACTTGCGGTGTCTCTCCTCGCAAAGGACAAAGCTATCGGAGCCCAGGGGAGTCCTCGCAGGGGGAGAGCGGATTGACCATTCCTGGATGCTCCCTCCCTCTCGGGTTCCGCTCAGCGAGTTTCTTCACTCCATTGGAAATTACAGTGCAGGTCACAGCTGGGTTTTCCCCAAAACCAAACCTGGCTTCTCATGCTCGTTTGCTCGCAATGAAATGCACTGAGGTGACTTTTCCTTCTGGGATTTGCTTCCTGACAAAGCTCGAGGACCCGGGGGCTCACAAGACCTGAGCTGTGCCCAGCAGCGCAGCCCCATGTGGGCTGAGCTGCTCCGGAGCTGCGGTCCCCTTCCCGAGGCACTGGGAAATCCAGCCCTTGGCAAGGGGAAGGAAAAAGGAGGGGTGCTCTTCTGGCAGGAGAATCTCACCTCCCAGGGGCTTTTCCCGAAGCAGGCAGGGTGATCCTTCACTCCATGCCCAGAGGTGCAGGCATCCTCCTGCCGCAGCTCCGCACCTTCCTCCGGAGCCGGGAGCGAGGAACTCCCGCACGCACACAGCCCAGAGCAGCTTCCCTGCGCTTCACGGGAGTAACAAAACTTCCCCCTGCCTTTCCCAGGTCCAGCTCCTTTCCCTCACATGCTCTCTTGCCTCTTTCCTCGCTGTCAGTCAGAAATCCCTCCCACGAGCTGTGCCCAGCCCCGAGCAGAGGAGGGGGAGGCCCTGCTCGCAGGGATGGAGCAGCGGTGCTTCGGGGCTGTTTCTCCACAGGCAGCTCTTCCAAGGCCAGCTGCGGACACACCACCCCAAATCCCTTTCCCAGAAGCTCTAAAAACATCCCACAGAGATTCAGTCTTCCCCACGCACTCCAACAGATAACAAAATTGATGGCTTCCCAAGGAAATTCTGCTGGCAGGGACACCTCCAACTGCACACAGCAGCCAGCACAGTGGGATGGGGAGGAGGAGAGCAGAGCAGGGATGCTGCACTAAACATCTCAAGCACCTGCCAGCAAACCCTCCCCAAGGGCCAGGAGGAAGCAGAGCAGCAACCAGGCACCTCTGAGCTGCCCCAGGGCACTCCAGAGCTCAGCTGGCCTGTGGCAGGTTCTGATTTCCATCAGAGAAGCAGGATAAGAAGGGTTGGAGGAAGGCTGGGATAGTTTTTTGGACATATTTTGTGGCTGAAGGACAACCATTAATCAAGACTAAAGTCCCCAAGGGCCATGCCCAAAAGCTGCTGGCTCTTGGAGAAAACTGAAGCAGCTGCTCCTTACACCAGAATCCTCCCAAGGTCACAGCAGTGCCATAAATCCTCAAGTCAGAGAAAAGAGCAGGTGAGGGGGGTTAATGCTTCCACTTAGCAGTAAAATATCACACGAGCCTAACGGATGGGAAGAAAAGATCCTTCATTCTTCCTCGAGAAGAAAGGCAGCTACATAAAGATGTTTTATAACAACAGAGAGAGCTCCAGGATACAATAAATCCAGGCCTCTGTTTTCCTGTCCAGAATTAAAAAGTTAGGATTTTTCTTACAGTAGGAAACAGGCTGCTCCCAGTCAGACTTCCAGGGATTCCTCCCAACGGGCAGGGACCGGGCAGAGCCGGGAGTCGGGCTCCCTCTCCAGGACACGGCTCGAGGCCAAGGATGGGGACTGATGGGTCCGGCCACAGCTCCCACGCTGCCTCAGGTGGCAATCCCGGCTGTCACACCGGCGGGACACAACTCACCGCAGGGTCCTGGCTGGCCTGGCACGGCCACTCTCCCAGCCACAGCCGCCCCGGCCAGGCTGCCTGCAGGGAGAAGGGGAAGGTCCGACGGCAAAAGCTGTGCTTTGAGGAGTGACTGAGCACAAAGTCAGCTCTGCAGCTCTTCTAAAGTCCCTTTAAAGCCAACAGTGAGGTTTCCCACCTAAAGAGGCCCTTGTGAGCAAGGGCTGCGGAGAGCACAGCAGGGAGCTCGTGGGACACATGTGAAAGACAGATATCTGAAACCCAACCCTGTCTGTGAAGTCAATTTAGTATGTTTTCAATTTTATATAATTTCCCAGCACAGCCACCCGCCGAGGATGTCATCCTCTGGCTCCGGGTAAAACAGCCCTGAAAGTGGTTCAAGATATGATAAGGTTCCATAAATACTGATGATAATATCTGCAGTCATGCCAGAGACCACAGAAACTGAAACATTAGCGTGCCATTCATTCCCCAGAATTGTTTAATCTTCGTTATCAAGCGTGCTGGATGTGATATGGGCGCCAGGGCTCTCCATGCACAATCCTGTCCCTACCCCACACTGCTCTGGTACCTTCTCCAGCTCTGTCCTGGTGATATTTAAGGATCTTGCACATCTGACCCAGATCTGCTTCTCAGCAGCTCTGCCTGGCCTCTGTAGACCTACAAATCTCATTCCTTTGTTGGGTACATCAGAGTCCTTCTCCAGACCACCTGGGCAGAGCAGAGCATCATTTTGGCTAAGGCCAGGGCCTCCCACTGTACATTATGTGATGTGAGGGGGGTTCTTGTCTTAGCTCTGAAAATCCACAGCTGAGCTGAGGACAGGCCTCATACACCTCTGGGTGTGCAATGGTGGTGACACCTGGTACCTCCTACAGCCCCAGGTGTGTGACAGCAATGACACCTGGTACCTGAGACAGCTCTGGGCAGGGGATGGTGACAGCACCCACCACCTGGTACAGCCCCAGGTGTGTGTGTTATGGTGACAGCACCCAGTACCTGGTGCAGCCTCAGTGTGTGACAGTGATGGCACCTGGTACCTAACACAGCTCTGGGCAGGCAGCAGTGAAAGCACCCACCACCTTGTACAGCCTTGCTGTGTGATGGTGACAGCACCCACCACCCTGTACAGCCTTGCTGCGTGACGGTGACAGCACNCAATGGTGGTGACACCTGGTACCTCCTACAGCCCCAGGTGTGTGACAGCAATGACACCTGGTACCTGAGACAGCTCTGGGCAGGGGATGGTGACAGCACCCACCACCTGGTACAGCCCCAGGTGTGTGTGTTATGGTGACAGCACCCAGTACCTGGTGCAGCCTCAGTGTGTGACAGTGATGGCACCTGGTACCTAACACAGCTCTGGGCAGGCAGCAGTGAAAGCACCCACCACCCTGTACAGCCTTGCTGTGTGATGGTGACAGCACCAGTACCTGGTACAACCCAGGTGCTTGATGGCGACAGCACCTGGCACAGCCCTGACAGTGACAGTGACGGCACCTGGTTACCCAAGACAGCTCTGAGCAAGCGATAGTGACAGCACCCACCACCTCGTAGGGCCCCAGGTGTGCGATGGTGACGGTCCCAGGCACAGCCGCCGGTGCGTGACGGTGACAAGAGCCGGTGCCCAGGGCCAGCGGGGCGGGGAGCGCTGCCGTGCCCCGCACCCCGGCGGGCGGGCTCTGCCCGGGTACCGGCCGAGATCCCGGGCGGGGCTGCAGTGCCGCCTCCCGGCCCGGCCCGGCGCGGAGCGANCAGTACTTCGTGTTCCGGGTGCGCGCCGGGAGGGGCGCGGGGGCGGCCGCGGCCCCGGCCCGCACCCCCTGACCTCTGCTTCTCCCCCCGCAGCCCGGCACCATCGAGCAGGCGGTGAGCGAGATCCGCGTGGTCGTGCTGCCCGCCGAGGACGGGGAGGTGCAGAGCGTGTGGCTGCTCACCGAGTGAGTGCCGCGGCGGGAGGGGACGGGCGCTCGGGGCGGGGGCAGAGCAGAGCCAGGGCCCCGCGGGCTTGGCCCAGAGCCGCGCATCCCGCAGCGCCTTTCTGTGTTAAACCTGGCGAATATTAACGCGTGCGCAAGGCCCGGAATGGCCCAGGCTGGCTGCAGCCGTCATTATTTCATTATTTCTGTGTAAGCCAGCCCTCCAGGTTCAGATCAACGCTCCCCAGTTAACCCCTTACAAAAGCCAGTCCCACAGAGAACCCACTCCTGCACAAAAGCATGGACATAGCTTTAACAAACTGACCCGAAGGCACGTGTGTGTAGCGAGGCACAGACCCCCAGCACTAGCACTTCAGATTTGTTCTCCTCAGCAACTCTCCTGTCTGCCAGGCTGTTGAGTGTTTCTAGCCAGGAGTCAAAACCACTTAAAGCCCAGTCGTGTTCTCTCCCCAGAATCGATCACTGGAACAACGAGAAGGAGCGCCTCGTCCTCATCACAGACTGGTCCCTCCTGGTCTGCAAGTACAACTTCATCAGCCTGCAGTGCCAGCACGTGACGAGGATTACCCTCAGCGCCGTGGACACCATCTCCATGGGGGAGTTCGAGTTCCCACCCAAATCTCTGAACAAGTAAGCTGCCACAGTCACGTGTAAGTCTTGCATGGTTATTGGGAACAGTTCGAGCTGCCAGCCTGACCACTGGAAAGGTCTGAGAATTCTTCCTTTTGCTTGCTTAACTTTGCAAACAATTCCTGAAGCCTCATTAGAAGACCTCAAGGGTAGCTGCAGGTTTGCTGGGATGGTCAGTAGTTGCAGTAACAGCGAGTTGCTCAAGGACTTTCAGGATAAGATGAGTAGATTTGGGAGCAGAAGCTCATCATCGTTACATAATGCAGTTAGTAATAGCACCTTAATGTGACTAGAAAGCTGTGAGTGTCAGGTCCCCTGTACAAAGGGGCTGTCACAGGCTGTGAAGGCTGGCCACGGTGTCCCAGGATCTTCACCTTCTTGCTCTCAGCTCGTAAGAATGTCCTTTTGCACGTTTCAGGGGCTGAATTCTTGCATGTCTTGACTCCAGTAAAATTTACTGTCACTTTTATTTCAGCTTCCAGTTTCAAGTAGGTCTTTTTCAGACAGAACATTTTTAGTTAATCTTGCCTCAAAGACTGGAAAGTCTTAACCCTGTTCATTCTGCACTCTCAGGAGGGAAGGTGTCGGTATCCGCATTCAGTGGGACAAGCAAAGCCGCGCCTCCTTCATCAACAGATGGAACCCCTGGTCCACCAACATCCCCTACGTGACCTTCACCGAGCACCCCATGGCAGATGCTGACGAGAAGATCTCCTCCCTGTGCCGGGTAAGGAACGGCCTCTGCTGCTCCAGGCAGCTCACTGAGCTCGTAGGGTGGGCACAACTCAGATTATTTTGAAGCAATACCTCAATTAATCAAACAAAATCAGTTACATCAGAGAGCTGGGAGCTCCATCTCTCCAATCTCCAAATTCTGACTTGCAGGGTGGCCCCACTGCCCACTTTTGCCAGCCACCCATAACTGGCTGAAACACGGGAAGCCAAAACTTACGAAGGTGCAAAGTCCTGTAAAACCCAAAAGCAAATGGATTTTGGGTTGTTCCTGCTCTAACTTACCTGACAGGCTGGTGGACTTTTCATCTAGGACTGCCAGCTAATTAACAGCTGGTTTAATTGCTCACTGAAAACCTTCACCGAGGTGGTTCTCAGTTCTTTTTGCAATAGGTGCTTCCCTCTGAAGGTTTTCCTAAAATTAGAACACTATTAAGTGTAACACATCAGTGATGAGGGCAGAACCAGAGTCAGAAATAAACACGTGGTCACTGATACATCTTTACCCATCCGGCCCCTGTTTAAGTCACACATCAGCAGTGTCCTGTGTGAAATTAACTGAATCATTGAGGTTAAACATCAGAATGTGACTATCACAGCACACAGAGCCCTGACAGCTACAGCTTTAGTGCTAATCCTTCACCATTCCCTCTCAGCAGCTGTTTGTCTTAACAGTTTGTAAAACAATGCAAAAGCAAGGTGATTTCTTTTCTTTCAGCTGGAAAACTTTCAAACGCAGCTGATCCAGGCTGTGAAGAAAGCCCACAAGGAGGGCCCGGTGCCAGGAAGCACTAACGGGGTGTTGGTGCTGGAGCGGCCCATCCTCATCGAGACCTACCTGGGGCTGATGTCCTTCATCAACAACGAGGCCAAGCTGGGATACTCCATGACAAGAGGCAAAATTGGATTTTAAACCCCCTTGTGTGTCACCTGTTCAAGGGCAAGTGAGTTGCTGGCGGTGCCCTGGGGAGAGAGTGCTGAGGGCAGAGCACGTGATAAAGCAAAGTTGTCAGGGGAAGGGAAGGGAAAGGGGAGGTTGTAGGACAGTTCCTGGTTGTTTGGGGAATGCACAGGTTGGATTTGAAGCAGACACAGGGTGGTGTCAGTCTTGTACTTCGTACCTGATTTACAGCCCTCACTGGTCCTTACACAGGGTGAATGAGCAGTGGTGTGTTCTGTGTCCCAGTGCCTGCTCTTCCCAGTCCACAGAGTGCCACTGGAACCTGCTAAAAACCCCCAGGGCACAGCAGAACCTTTGTGCCACGGCCCTGCTGTATCCCTGTGTACGGTGTCAAATCCTCTCGTGTGCTTGGGACTGCTTTGTGCTGTTTAGAGGAGCTGCTGTTCCAATCACTGCGATCTCAGTGCTCTGATTAATGCCTGGTAGGAATTTTCGAAGCTGTCAGTCAGTCTTTAACAGTATTTGCTGGCTTTTGCTAAAGCTGCACTGTTCCACCTGCCCAGCAGCTCTTTGTGAACTCAATATGCATTTATGAGCTTCTTGTAAAAATCCCTCTAAGAACCTACTGGAACTTCCTCTCTACTTCTGTTTCTTTGCTGCAGCCACAGAATAAAGACTGTTGTGAGAGAATGTTGCTAAAAGCCTCACAAACCCATCTGCCTTCAAAGCTGTTCTTTGTAAAACTGAAAAGGAATTCTATTTTGGTTAGATTGATACTCTTAGCCATTTTTCTTAAATCTACTCTAGTTTTGGCCAGGACTTTTTAATGGAGACAGAGAAAACTTTCAGCACTGTGTGTCATACTTGGTTCATACATTCCTGCACTGAACCTCTCATCCAGGGATGAAATTCAGAAGCAGCCCAAGAGATTACAGCTGAAATTGCTCAGGAGGTGACTCTAACAAGCTTCTTCCTTGTGCATGACCTTCTCTCCATGCCCTTTCATCAGAGCATTTATCTGCTGGATAAACATTGTGCTGCAGTAGGGGGTTTTTGACCTTAATGTAGGTGAGTGTGAAACTCCTGCTGCAGTCCATCCTGACTCCAGCTTTCTAAGCTTCTCCATGCATTTTTGAAGTTATCTGTTCAATTTTCATTAACCTTGCAGTAAAGTTAAAATTCCAACTCTTATTTGGTATTTGTTCTTCATTTCCTGGAGACCGAGGCTGTGAAATTAAGTAGCAAAAGAAGAAACATCCAGTAAATTCCTAAACAAGAGGCTCCCTCCTTGGGAAAACAAGGAAGGATATCCAACTGCTCCTTCCCTGCCAAACCATCAACTCCCATTTGGCACCAGAGTTGGGACAAAAACTCCCATTTCAGTTACCTGTAATTGAGCATCCTGAAGTGTCAATTGTGATCCCTCCGGTAAAAATTCCATGTAATAAATCCATGGTGGCCCAGGCACAGTTACTGTCACCCAAAATTATTTGTGTGCAAGTAACAGTTTCCTTGTGCTGGATAAATCGCTACATCATCACTTCACTGATCACACTGAAACAGACTTTCAAGTGCAGAGGTGCAGGTTTATAGTTTGTAACTATCAAAATATTTATTGGAAATAGAAAATTTAAATAATAGCTATACATTATATACACACAGAGCTACAGTCATAGAAAATAAGGTTTCAGAGCTGAAAAAGAGATGTTCAACTCCATCAGTACTCAGGTTTTCTTGCAATAGAGACTCATTCCCTACATTTCACTTGCTACATCATTTAATTCAAATGCAGTCACAGTATTTCACACACTGAGCTTGGAGCTCCTTCAAATAAATAACTTATAAATACAAACACTTCAGACTGGGCAACAGGTTTTGACTCCTTTCCTCTTTCTTCCTCAGACTTGGGAGCATTTTTAATGCATTTTAGTTCTTTTATTTTACCTCTTCTCTTTCCAAGTAACACACACAGAAGTTGTCCTTACTCAGGAGCACCATGGATTCCCCCTTGGAATGCCAGGAGAGAGACACGATCTGGAAGTCACCTGCGGGAAGAGATCAGAGTGTGTCAGCCAGGAGCTGGCAGCTCATCCTCCTGCTGGAGGAAAAGGCAGCTGGAATCAGCCACACAAATCCCTGCTGGCCCCGTGCTGCCCTTGAGACATTTGCTGTGTCTCACTATGAGACACATAAGCTCCTCTTTTTCCAAGGGTGAAAACACCCATTCTTAAGCAGCTCCACACCTGAGCTATTTCCAGGACAACACTCGGATCCATTTATAA
The DNA here is from genome assembly GCA_013397115.1 of Edolisoma coerulescens. Taxonomy (NCBI): domain Eukaryota; kingdom Metazoa; phylum Chordata; class Aves; order Passeriformes; family Campephagidae; genus Edolisoma; species Edolisoma coerulescens. Next base: position 206,733 of record VWZW01002793.1, on the reverse strand, counting down.
ATGGAACGATATTTTGTCACTGAGCAGCTGCTGAGAGGTTGTGGCAGCTGCTGCAGGGCCTCACCTTCCCCGGGCACCTGCACGACCACACAGCCGGCCGGGGACCACAGGTACACTCTGCTGCTGCCCGTGCACACGGCCAGGCGGGGCTGGCAGGGATCCCACTGCAAGCACTGGATCGCGCACAGCTGCTCCAACACCGCCCACAGCTTCAGCTTCCGGACGTCCCAGATCCACACGGCGTTGGGAATGCTATCTGGAGAGGAAGCAGCAATCGTGTGATAGCCCAAGGATAAAAGGCTCATGCTTTTTTTTTTTTTCTAAATGCACAGTAACAAACAAATTCATACGACACAAACCTTTAGGTACACCCCGGGGTTACCAGCACTTGGGTTTTGCCAAGCAGAGCCTTCAGGAAATATTCAGCCTTGGAAATATTGCAAAAAAAGGTAAAAGTGACCTAGTCCATCTCCCAGTCCTTCCCTGGCCTTTATCAAATTAGTCTGTCTGATGGGTTTTGCACCTGACCCAGAGCTTTGGCATCCAGGCATGAACAGCCCCTCAGGACCATCAAAGGGAAAAATGGAACATTAATTCCATCACTTTCACTATTCAGAAGTCAGAATTCCTCTTGCTATAGGTTGTGCAGAGTTCTGCCTTTCAAGAGATCCAGGCTGTAAGTAGGAAGATCTGTTTCATTTTCAATACAGTGAGCTCACATAAACTTGAAAAAATCTAAAACCCCACTATTTTCATTAAATACGGAGCCAAGGCTGAGTTCATGCCCCGATCAGCAGTTCTGGCAGCTCCCAACAGTTAACACACACTAGAAGACAGGCTGGGATTCCTCTGTAGTTACATATCTCACAACAGAGCTGATTTTACAGGGCCATGACTCTTTTTATAGTGCAAAGGATCATTTCTGCTAAGGAAACCCCCCACATGCCGCATGGTTTCCCCTCTGAGGCAGGGCAGTCGGAACTTACCATTTTTGGTTGCCAGGAAACAGTTATCTGCACTGAAGGCCAACATCCCAACTCCCACTTTGGGATTTGCCCTGTCAGCAGCTGGTTTGACGTACTGTAAAGAAACTGGCACCTGGGAAATGTCATCTGGAATGGGAAATAAAAGTACTTCACTAAGTGAGCCTGGATGGACAATGCATTTACATCCAACTGTTAAAACCCCTCATCTCTGAAGTGACAGGACCAAATTTTACTCTCCTCCAAGATGTTCCAATCAAAATTTCAATTGCTTTAAGATATCACAGCTTCACACAGCCACCCTACTGCTATTCCTGCCCTCCTACAGAAAAGGAAAGGCTGGAAACTCAGGCAAGACTGAGATTAAATCAGGAAAATGAGGAGAGATTAATTTTTCTACTACCTTTTAATTAATATTTCAAACAGTGTTAACCAAAGGTGATTTACAGTGCCACAAACACTGAGACTGATTTTTACTGCCCTTGAGAACATCCAGAGGATCTGTTCCACCATCCAAGGGGCAGAGTTCACCTACAATGTTTATTTAAAGACTTCCCAAGGCAAACTCAAGTGTCTGGTTTGAGTAAACTTTGGCTTACATTTACTCTGTGTGCTGAAGAGAGAACTAGCCAATTCTCTTGTTGGAGGGAAAGAAAGTCTCTCTGTGTCAACAGTTGGGGATTTCTCCACTTCTTTATACACAATCTACAAAGAAACAAGTGAGAGCTCTACAGAAGGGCCTCGGAGAGTTTGAACATGGGCTGTTACCAAATACCCACATCCCACTGGCTCATTTGCACGTTTGTTACATCTCAGCATCCCCTGGTTCATCAACAGAGGAAAGGGCTTCAGCAGGCAGATGTGGAATCCAGTATTCCCAGTGAATCGTGGGCCATTTGGAACCTTGATCAGGAAGAACACTCCTGTGACAAACACGCGAACCTTGAAGTCTACAAAGAATGAGTCTGAGGGAGTGCACCTCGTTCATTATTTCTGACAGCAAAATAAATCATCCCCTTTACAGTGGGAACATGAATCTCATTTTTGCAACCATAAATCTTTAATCTGATTCTATCACAAATAAAGTGCAGCACTGCAGAAGGAAAATAGCAAAAATATTTTAGTGTGCCTGCAACATATTCCCAAACACAAGCACCAGGATAAAACACAGCAACTGCAATTCCTGTCTGTGTAGTGGAGATTAACAGAGCTATTTCCATTTGTTTTCCATGACATATTTTACACCTAACTGGAAGTTATGGCATTTTTCAGCCGTGAGAATCTTTGCTGAGGTGCTTTAATGGCTCGTGCCTTGCTTCTGGTTAAGAGGCAGAGTCATGTGAATATTGCAGGCTTACAATCCACACACAAACTCTTCCAGGAGGTCTGCGCAGTCCCTCTGTACTGTTCTTGTTACCTCCAGGGATGAGATCAGCTCAGGATTTTGGGAACAGCAGCTCTGCACCTGCTGCCAACAGCCCAGAATCTGTCAGGCCTTGCAGGTACAGGTATAAAGGATAAAAATCAATGCTGACAGATGTTCCAGGAAATGCCCTTTAGGTGAGCTGGATGAGCCTGTCCACACAGGATGGAAAATCTGAACACAATCCAGTTCCAGCACTGTTTAAAGTCAGGAATTGCACAAAGCTGAGACAAATCTCTCCTGTTCAGTTTTCCAGTTTGCCGTCGGCTGCACGCCCAAATCTGTAATGCAGCCACCACCTACACCAAAATACACTGGCACATGACACAAGCACCTGAGAATCTATTACTGCTCAAGAGAGATGACCACAGACATATTCCATCAATTTTGAAAGGATTCCCCCATTTTTTTTACATTCCCAGGTTGCCATGCAATTTCCCAAGACCTAGCGGGGAAAAAGCAAAGTCTCCAGAATGAAATGGATTCATCAGCATCTTTCAGATACAAACAGCAGCACCCGAGCTCTGCTAAGGACTCCATGGATTTGGGATCCACACTTACAGTCTTTTTGCTGGCAATGGTTGCCGGATGGTCAAGCTCCGTGATCTTCTTCCACGTCACGTGGTTCAGGATACGCACCTGGCTCAGGAAGCGTGGCAAGGGTACACTGTTAGGACAATGTGCTCCAAATGGTTTAGATAAAAGAGGCAGGAAACATTTCTCACCTTTTCATCAAAGCTGCCAATGGCCAGGAACTGGCTGCTGGGACTCCAGGCGATTGATTTGACGCCCAGGGGCCACTCGTAGGCGCGGAAGGAGGAGAGCAGCCGCCCATCGAGGGAGTACAGCAGGACCTTGTACTGGAACACAGACAGAGCCACTCTAAAACCCAGCAATGCTGCTAAAAACCACAGGCAGGCAAATCATCCCTGCCAAACTCTGCCTGTTTAACATGCAGCAAGTTAAATACAAAGGTACAAATGGTTATCTATGAGTTAAGAGGCTTTGCTGCTCTCTTTTTGGATGAGTGCATTGCACAGTGATTGTACAGTTAATGAAAGTAATGTCAGTAGAGCTGTAAAAGACTCTTAATTCTTCCAATATTCTTCTTCCATTATTCTTTCATTGTTTCAATAGCAGCTTCTGTAATGTTTACAATTTTTTTTTGCAAGATAAATTAGAAGTAATTTGCTGTCATTGAAGATTTACAGAACAGCAACATCCACTTGCAAGGACACCCATCCCCAATACAAGTGTAATATTTAACAAAAGCTGGACTCACACCCTTTTATGTCCAAAAGAAACATTTTAACCACTGATTATTTTAGTCATTGCTTTATACATGATGGCTGAAGACCAGCTTGAACTCTTCAAGAAAATAATCTGCTTTTCCTCCTACCTCCAGGCACGTGTCCCACGCTGCCAGCACACAGCCATTGGGAGCCCACTCAATCCCAGACAGGTCCTGGGTTTCAGTGTCAAAATGCTGCTCACAAAAGAGAAACCACAAAACGATCTGAAATATGTCAAGGAATCCTAAGCTAACAGAATGCTCGGTTTTAACCTTTCAAGGGCTACCACAAACACAAAAGAGCTTTTTGTATGCCAGAGTAGCAACAGAAATATTTCCTCTTGTAATACATGCTGCATTCAGTGGATCTTTGACCCCCTTTACAGAAAAGCCAAAAGTTTCTATTCCTTCAAATGAACAGCATTTCATAAGAAAATTAAATTAAATACACTGAATCACTCAAAAATCTAGGAAGCCTAATTCCTTGTCTCAAAGCCTAGTACAGGATCACAGAATCCCAGAATGATTTGGGTTGGAAGGGACCTTAAAGATCATCTTCTCCCAAGGGCAGGGACATCTTCCACTATCCCCGGTTGCTCCAAGCCCCGTCCAACCTGGCCTCGGACACTTCCAGGGATGGGGCAGCCACAGCTTCCACTACAAGGTTCGTTAGGAAAGAGCTCAGGAACACGACAAACATTTAGTGGTATTTCCCAGATTTTGTCTCAGCTTCTGGTGAGGCTCAGCATTCCCAAATTAGAGGCGACACAACATAAAGACAAGTTCTTAGTGAGGTTTAATTGCTCAGATCCAGGCCGTGGCTGGTGCCACCCTCCATGGGCTGATCCCACGTGTGAACAGTTTATATCACACATCCAAAGTACCAAGCACTTGCCTCTCTCACTGTTACTCATGGAGCAGTGTGCAATGTGTGCATGCAACCCCCACAGGAGAGTGGGAGGAGAGGCAGAGCTTACCCTGAGGAGCTGCCAGTTGCTGCAGACGAAGATGCTGATGAAATCCTTGCAGTCGCGTCGCTCCGCCACGGCCATGTAGCGCCCGTCCTTGGTGAAAACCACCCCTGCCACGGGACAGATTAATTAAAACTGGCTTAAACAGAAATCAGACAACAAGGCAGAAGAGCTGATGCGTCTTCAGTGAGGAACAGTTACTCCCAATTCAAAGCAGAAATAAAAGAGGAGACAGAACTTTTTCACAGAAGGTCACATTAATCAAGGCAAAGCACAGTGTTACTGATTCATTGTGTCAGCAGTTTTTAAGCTTGGAATGTGCAATTTCTCAGGATGCAGAGCTCCAGCGTGCTTCAAAACACATCTAACCACTGACAGTTGTTATATAAACCCAACAGATTTCAAATAATCACTTCATTTAGCCTGGCTAAATGGATCAGTTATGCAACCATCGGGTCTCCACTAACTCCCAGGCATTGCTCCCCATCCACTTGGATTTTACACGGAATACATAATTGTCTTTGTCATCCGTGGGACACAAGCCTTGGGCAGCAAACTGCTCACCACAGCCATGTGGTCTGACAGCCCTGACACGAGCTTCCCTTTCCAACCTTCCCATGTCCAGAAGATGACAAAAGTCACTTTGGATTAATGTTTTTCGTCGTGAGCACATCCAGCATAATTTATTGTCTTAAAGGATCCCTCAAAGGCAAACACAACACAGATGCCCATGTGAAGAGCAGGCACATGGACCAGCTGGAATCCTGCACTCAGAGACCACAACCTGGCTGCAGGTGCTGCTCAGAAGGGACGGGACCAGACCCTGTTCCCAAACATGGGATTTGTCACCACATTAAATTCATTTCCCCTTTCTGCCCCATGAAAGGACCGTTCCCAGGTGGATGTGTGACACTCACCTTGCTGGCACGCTTTGGGGTACTTGATGTAAGACACAGACTTGGTGCACAAGGACCACACTGTGATCCGCAGCTGGCAGAGAGACAGGGAGCAGTTTTGGTTATTTTTGTGGAAAAAAAAAAAAAAAAGAAAAAGAATTAATAGGAAAACATCAACCTAATTCAGCAACGCTAAGTGGATCAATTAACCTTCTGTGATTGATTATTAATTCTGCAGCTATTTTGTATAACACAATGTCCTGGGAAGCAACTATGAGGAATTCTGTCCCAGTTTCTGGCAGTTAGCAGGGAATTTACCCCAAGCTTACATGAGTACTCGAGATGGGGATACAAAATTCACACCACTGATATGGAGAAAAGCTCTTCACTAATACTGAATTTCCTGACATTAGCACAAATGCATCTTCCCAATCTATTGCCCAGAGTCACTTTGCAGTTGGAAAAACAGATTTCATCACAGAATCCGGAGGAGGGATGAGGAGTTTCCTGCCTTTATGAATGGATGACAAGCTACAGCCACTTCAGAACACTGCATCCCCTGGGAAAAGGCTACCAAGTGTGAAAACTGAGCTGTATTTTTCAACATTTAGACAGTCTCAGCTTTGATGGCTGATTTGTGTTTTGCTCTTCCCTCCTCAGCCACACACAAGGAGGCACCATTACAGAATTACTGAAAAATTCAAAGACACCCAAAACCTGCTATGCAAAGCAAGGCTTTACACTGGTGTTTGGGGGATTTCTGGAGAACTGTGCCTCCACAAGCACCAAGAGCTGCAGGGAGGGCAGGCAGCTGCAAACCCAGCCTCCCCACAGCTCCCCAAGGTCACAGCTGCACTCCAGGCCCTGCCTTGCCATCTGCACATTACCCAATTAAAAACAAATACTCCCTCTCCCTTAGCAACGGCAGCCCCAGACACATGGGCATTCACCAGCGTGGCATGTGAGCCTTTGCATTTGGAGCTGGAGCGAGGAATGTGTCCAGGTTTTTTCCTTGTTTTCCTGCATTTTACTGCACCAAGGAAGAGCTACGGGTAGAACTTTTTGCAGTGAAGCACCTCCATCACAAAGCCGCCTCTCCCTGAACTACTGAACACCAAAATTAATTCTGATCCATTATGTGAAACTCCAGCACTGTCTCCACTTCCTCCTCCTCCCACATCCCACACAGCCCAGCAGCATCCCAGCAGTCTTGGGAGGAAGGTTCTGCTACACCTTTTTGCAGGTTTGTCCTCAACACACCTTCTCCTTCCCTGAAGTACCTGGCACTGTTCAGCGGTGACAGAGGATCCTGCGGGAGCACCCTATGGATCTGCTTCACTGGTAACACTGCAGGCTCTGTGTTGCAACAGAATTTGGAAGTTTTTCCCTTGCTGACACGATCAGTTTTGGTGGGAAGCACAATTCAAGGGATTTACAGGGTTCAAACCAAGCTTCAGAATCCCAATAAATGCTGTTTCCCCATCAGAGATCCATGCAGTCCCAGAACAGTCCCTTCTGCCTTACACGTCAGACAAACTTCTGAGACTTGAAGAAACAAAACAGAAATCTTTTTTCCATGGAATCACAGAATGATTTGGGCTGGAAGGGACCTTAAAGCTCATCTTGTCCCACGCCCTGCCATGGACACAGACACCTTCCAATAAACCAGGTTGCTCCAAGCCCTGTCCAACCTCACTGGGAAGAATTTCCTCCCAGTATCTCACCTAACCCTGACTTCTGTCAGTGTGAAGCCATTCCCCTTTGTCCTGTCACTCCAGGCCCTTGGAAATAGGGGCCCCTCTCCATCTTTCCCTTCAGGCCCTGGAAGGCCATAATGAGGTCACCCCAAAGCTTCTCTTCTCCAGGCTGGACAATCCCAGCTCTCCCAGCCTTTCCTCCCAGCAGAGCTGCTCCATCTCTCTGATCTTGGTGCCTCCTCTGGACTCTCTCCAGCAGCTCCATGTCCTTCCTATGCTGGGCTGCAGAGCTGGAGGCAGCTCTGCAGGTGGGGTCTCACCTGGGCAGTGCAGAGGGTCAGAACCTCCTCCTCTAAGTTTAGCAGCTCCTGGAGGAATCCACGAGATGAACAACATAAATCAACTTTTATCCCTGGGCCTGCTCACTTCCGGCCACCCAAAGCCAGCGTTGTCAGTCTGCTCCTCAGGCAAGATTTACTTTAAAAATACCAACACGATGCCTCCACACATTCTTCTGCAGCAACTGCAGCACTGAAATGCTGCCGGGGACTATTAATTGCAGCCCTAAATGCACTGGCTGCCCTGCCTCCCCTGAGCTAAACACACAGCACACATTCTCCAGCCACTTAATACAAGCTTAGCAGCTGCAGGCTTCGAATGCTGAGGGCTGGATCATCATTTTTCCTGACAAAGGCATCCGAGTGCTGCTGCTTGGCCTCGTGAACAGCTTTCCTGGCCTGCTGGGCATCAAACACACTTCCATCCTGGACCACACTGGCTGCTTCAAGCCTCAGGAGGCAAAACCTTGCTGCTCATGTTGAGCTCAGGTGCACAGGAAGAGGGGAATCTCTGTAGATGAGACACACCCCTGAGTTCCCACTGTCACCTCTGCCCTGCCCGAGGCTCAGCCAAAGGAAAGGCAAGGCCACCTTTGTTTTGAAATATTTCTGCATCCATCTCTGCTCCATCACGGAGCCACAGAGTCATTTAGGATGGAAAAGCCCTCAAAGACCACTGAGTCTAACTACTTCCCCAGCACTGCCAAGGCCACCATTAGACCGCATCCCCAAGCACCACATCTAAATGTCTTTTAAATCCCTCAAGGGATGTTGACTCCATCCTTCTCCTCATGGGCCTGTTCCAATGCTTAACAACCCTTTCCATGAAGAATTTTTTCCTAATATCCACTCTAAACCTCCATTTGTTGTAAAGACAGAAGCTTCTCCAAAAGGGTCAAGCTTTGTGACTCCTCAGAGAGGACAATAATGGTTTCCCTGTTCTTCACTGCTGAGCACAGGCTCCTGGCACTGGATGTTTCGGTGCCATCACACCCTGATACTGCTGGGGGGGCACTGCCCTGCCCTGTGTGCCCCAAAATGTGGACAACAAACTGCCCCAGTGCCTCTGCAGCACTGGGGAGAGCCCACAGAGCAGAGCCAGCACACATTTCATGGCACAGTCACACACACAAAAATACACCTGCAAAAACCCAGACTACAACTAAACCAGATGCCTCTAAGTGTCTGATAAGCAAAGCCCTCATCTTCACTCCACCCATCAGCCACAACACACCTTTAACATCTAATAAGATCACAGAATCACAGCGTGGTTTGGGTTGGAAGGGACCTTAAAGATCATCTTGTTTCAAATCCTCTATTCACAGAATCACTGAGGCTGGAAAAGACCAGCAGGATCACTGAGTCCAATCCAGCCTGTGCTTGATCCCCACCTTGTCACCCAGCCCAGAGCCCTGAGTGCCACCTCCAGGGATGGGGACTCCACCACCTCCCTGGGCAGCACCTTCCAGTGCCTGACCAGCTTTACCATGAAGAAATTCCTCCTAGTGTCCAACCTGACCCTCCCCTGGCACAGCTTGAGGCTGTCCCCGCTCATCCTGTCGTTTTTTGTCTGTCCAGCTCTACTCTCTCCCCTGCAAGGGCTGCAGGCTCAGAGGGAAGCACACAGATACATTCCATAATTCCACTGTAACTTCTCACCCAACTCACACAACCTGATGGTTCGGCCTAGTGCTAGGAACACTCAAAACCAGATCATTTTGATTCCTGAAAGTAGGATCCTTTTCTGTTGTTCCATTTGTGCCCACTCAGACACTCCTACAAACTGAGAAACTCACATTATGTGCTTAATGTATGGATTTCACATCCCCTTCCCTTAACATTGTGTTTACAACTGAATTGTGATAGAAAGGGAAAACCTTCATATTCCCACCTGGAACATTCCACAATCTCATTTAAGTTGCCAACATAAATGAGATGAAGAAGATTAGAAGGATTATGTCACAGCTTGCAGACAGGATCAGGAGCAACAGAAACACCAAACACAGAGGGTGAGAAAAGAAACCAAACCCTTCAAAAATAAAGAGGAAATTTCCATTGCTCCTCGTTGCCTTTCTCAGGGAATTCATGGAGAAGGGACAATTGCTTTTATAGCAGAAGAGCCCATGGTCAGTTAAGTCTGCAGCGAGCCCTTCTCTGCTGCTCCTTTTGGGGGATACTTTCTCTTCAGCGTAGATGACTCCACTGAGTGGAGTTGTCAAACTCAAATCCTCATGATAATGGTGTCTGGGAAGTTTTCAGCTGTTGTTTTGCAGTGGAAAACAAACCAAAAGCAGAAGCATTTTTAAAATAGCCCAAAAACAGCTGAGAAATAAGAAGTATTTAGATGGTAACGTGATAAACAGTCTCCAGTGCCGGGCCCAGGACCACGGCCCGATGTTGACAGCTCCAGGCAGGTGTAGGACTGGTGATTTTCAGCAGACAAAAACACACTTTTAAACAACCTACAGCTCAAATGACTGTCAACTCTTGTCCCAGACTTGACTGGGTCACTCGGTCCCCTTACATAGCAGTGTCTGTCAGCACCGGATTTCAGAAGATTATTCGCAGCACATTCCTCGCCAGGAAGCATTTTTCAGCCAATGCAGCCACGCGCAGTAACTAAGGATTAGCTGGGATACACACACAGAAACACACACTTCTCCCTGCTGCTGGAGTCCCAGAGAAGCTCCTTAATGCTTAAGGACCTGACATGGAATGAGATAAAGCATGTAGTTTAAAAGCACAGCTCTTCAGAGAAACACTCCAGAACATCTTCACGCTATTTATCCCAAAACACGAGGGTCATGAGGAAGCAAAGAATCACAGAATCCCAGGATGGCTTGGGTTGGAAGGGACCTTAAAGCTCATCTTATCCCACCCCCTGCCATGGGCAGGGACACCTTCCACTAGACCAGGTTGCTCGAAGCCCTGTCCAGCCTGGCTTTGAGCACTTTCAGGAATGTGAAGAGGATCCATTTGCTTTCCTTCAGATCCTGCACCTGCAGCTCTTGGTTAAGCTTTACCTGTGCCTGTAAATTCTGGTGGAATGATGGCACTGGAAGGAGTCACACTGGGTTCAACACCTTCCACAGGACACACCGATAACGTGGAACAGCCTCTCAGAGTGGATTTCAGCAGAGGAGGAACCCTGACCACAAAGAAATCCTACAAATTAGCCGATGAATTCCAAGTGTCAGAGGATGGTGCCAGGCTCCTTTTTTTGGTGCCAGGGACAGGACAAGGAGTAATGGCCACAAAATAAAACACAACAAGTTCCACTTCAACATGAAAAACTTCTTTCTGTGGAGGGTGGCAGAGCACTGGAACAGCTGCCCAGGGAGGGTGTGGAGTCTCCCTCTCTGGAGACATCCCAAACCCACCTGGATGTGTCCCTGTGTCACCTGCTCCAGCTGACCCTACCTTGGCAGAGGGTTTGGACTGGGTGATCTCCAGAGGGCCCTTCCAACCCCAACTATTCTGGGATTCTGTAATGGTTTTTCTGAGGCACTGGTTAAGTACAGATTGCTAGAAAGAAATGAGCACGACAATAACCTTTAAAAAACTCAGGGAATAAGGAAGTTCCTTGCGAGCTTTCAGTGGAGTTCACACATTGACCTGAAGAATTACAAGAACGAGTGGTTACTTGGTGCTGTTTGAAACCATCAAGCGACCAAAGCCCAGCTGAGCTGGCTGACAGGGAACCCCCAAACCCTCCAGGCAATTGCTGGATTTGATAACACACTGATATTAAATATCCCCGTAGCTTGTCCTGAGCACTGCCCACGTCCATCCCCCCAGACTGTGGATTTAGCAGGGAAGGAGTAAACACAGCTCCGACCGCGGCCCGGCCCCGGCAGCTGTCTGACAACAGCTAATTTAGCAACCTGTTTACAGCTGGAAAGGAAACTTATCCCAACACAGATGCCAACTTGGCAAAGGCTTAATGAAATCCTCTAAGGTCAAACCGAGTTCTGTTGGGAGGCAATAAATCCTCACTGGTCCACCCCCACACGCACGTGCCACGAGATCCTCTCTGGGAGCCTCACGCAGCCCCAGCCTGCAGTTCTGCCTCCTCCACTGCTGCCTGACCAGCAGGGATGGCTGCGCTGCCTCCAGGCTGGAATTCTGGGCTTGTTTTTCATTTTTATTGCTGCTATCAGGGAAATTCACACCTGGGAAAACCAAGGCCTAAACTCATCAGTCCCATCTAAAAGGGTGAGGGAGTGGGTCTGCACACACACACACACACACACACACACACGGCAGAGCCCCCATCCATATCCCACTGACACTGGGATTTGCCCAAAAAAAGGGGGAATCTTGCACTGCATCATGTGAATTCTGTGCTAGCCAGTGTTAAGCACAAGATCCTGTCATGTAAAACCCACCCACAGGTTTGGAAAGAGTAAACACGAAGTCTCTCACATGCAGTTCTTGGCTGTTTTCTGATCCTTCATTATTGTACTGAATAACAGGAATCATCAGTTCTAATCCAAAGGTGGAAGAGTCAGAAATCACAGGCCTTCCAACAAACCCACCATCCACAAACCAATCTGGATTCTACATTAGTGTGTGTTCCCCAATATGGGTCTTAATAAGCACTTAGACATGTTTTAATTTTAATTTTACAAGTGGTTCCATCAGCAGTCTGGCTCCTATGTGTCAAATCAAACAATTGGGAAAGTATTTCCAGGATCTGGATCTAAATCTCATCTCATAGGTCAATAAACCTAAGCCTGTATGTTTTAATTTAAAATCACACTGAAATGTTTATGGTTTGGGTTTTTTTACTAGAAATCTTGAGCTTTTCTCACTGTGAAAGCAATATATTGGATTTCTAAAACCACTATGTTGAATGCCATCAAAATATCAAAATCAAAAACACCAAGATACGTTCTCAAACATAATTTTACCTCCAAATTTAAGTGTCCATTCCCCATCTTATCGCCAGAAGCAAGAGGACAAAGTGCTAGTGGAGTAACAAACACCTAACCTGGAATTAACCTGAGTCACACACTGGAACACAGAGCTGCATCCGTGCTCTCCACCACCGCTGCAGCTTTAAGGGCTTTGGGTTATTTTAGGAGGCAAAGGGCAGACAGCAACATCTGACACCGTGGGGAGAAAGCCTGCCTCCACACTCACATGGAACTCGGTGGTGTTGAGGATGTGACGACCGTCCGGACTCCAGCATGAAGCCACCAATCCCGCGGAGCCCTCGTCGATCCTACAGTGCCAGGCCGGCTGCTCCAGGGACCAGACCTGGGGCAGGGAGCAACCAGACAGCGCAGGAAGCAGCAGCTCATCCAAACCTCAGCTCAGGAGGATTCCCTGCAGCTGACCACAGGCTCCTGCACCCCACCCCGGGGAGCTCGGGAACACCCACCCGCCCGCAGCCATGAAGGACTGGCGCTGGATCCCGCTGCAAAAGTGAGTCCCGCACCTCCGGGTGATAATGGAAATGGCAAATGATGTGGGGTTGGCTCTGTCTGTGACAGGTATTCTGAATAGCCAACATTTAAACAGGTTTAGTCTCTTTAACAAGCTTGTGTGTATTTATTTCCTACTGCAGTAAGAAACTCGTAAGATAATCTCCAATTCTGATCTGTTTTGCTAGATATTTTTATCCTAAATATTCCTTTTCAAACTAAGATGTTTGTCATGGCTTTCAAAATCCTGGCATGCTGCGTTATGCTCAAACTGTGTTATCAATAACATCAGGTGCTTCAGCAAAGCCTCAGACTAGTGCTGGCTTTTAAACTCTCACTCACATCACACCCAAATCCCAGCAGGAGACACGCCCTGTCCTGCTTTCACCCTCACCTGGACAATGCCCCGCTTGTACAAGGCACACAGGATGAACAGGGAGTCCGAGGACCACTCGATGTACTGGATCTGATCCAGGCAGGTGTAGAGCTGGAGGAGCTGCAGGGAGCTCGCATCCCGAACCACCAAGCGGTGCTGCACACATGAGGCCTGGGGGGACGGGGACAGGGCTGAGGTGGGGCAGGATCCTGCATGGAGCACCGGGGCTGTCCCTGCCAAGCGCGCTGCGATCCCAGGTTTAGTTCAGAGAGGGTCACTGTTGTGTTTTTAAGAAAAAAATCCTCCCTGTGAGGGTGGTGAGCCACTGGCACAGGGTGCCCAGAGAAGCTGTGCATGCCTCTGGATCCCTGGAAGTGCCCAAGGCCAGGCTGGACGAGGCTTGGAGCAACCTAGGGTAGTAGAAGGTGTCCCTGCCCACAGCAGGGGCTTTGAACTAGATGAGCTTTAAGGTTCCTTGCACCCCAAACCAGTCGGGGATTCTATAATTCTATTCAATAAGCACCGAGCTCCACTGCAAACTACAGTGAGAACAGGTAACCCAGGAGGAAAGGGGTTTTTACAGTAATAAACAGAATCCTCGTTGATTCCATTGCTGCTGGCTAAGTAACTACAGTTTTTAAAAAATTACTTTCTGTCTTATAACTATTATTTTATTTCACAGAATCCCAGGATGGTTTGGTCTGGGAGGGAACTAAAGTTCATCCAGTTCTACTCCCTGCCATGGGCAAGGACACCTCCCACCATCCCAGGCTGCTCCAAGCCCCAATGTCCAACCTGGCCTTGGGCACTGCCAGGGATCCAGGGGCAGCCACAGCTTCTCTGGGCACCCTGTGCCAGGGCCTCACCCCCCTCCCAGGGAAGAATTCCTTCCCAATGTCCCATCTAACCCTCTCCTCTGGCAGTTTGAAGCTATTCCCCCTTGTCCCGCCTCTCCAAACCGGTGTAAAAAGTCCCTCTCCATCTTTCCTGCAGGCTCCCTGCAGGTACTACTTAATATAAAGCACTAATTCATCTGACTGATCAACGTTAATTTAACCTAACTCAGGCCTGCGGTATTGACCCGTACTGACTCAGAGCCTCTCGGCAGCAGCCTCTGAGCTCAGACCCGCAGGCTCCGGGGCTCCATCGCCGCCCGCTCCGTGTCCGCCCTCAGCCCGGCCCGGCCCGGGGGCCCCGCGCCGCGGCCGCTCGGGGGCCCCGCCAA
>VWZW01002793.1:167166-185316 GCA_013397115.1 Edolisoma coerulescens | reverse complement strand
GCACAGCACAGCATGGCACAGCACAGCCCAGCACAGCACAGCATGGCACAGCACACTGGCAGTGCTAACCCTGCTCTTTCCCTCTGCCCCCAGGGTGATTTACCCTCTGTCGGACTCCCCCGCTCTGAAGATGTCCCAGTCATCCCCAGCTGATGAAGGCACCACGTTCGAGCACCTCTGGAGCACGCTGTAAGTGCGGTGTGATCGTTCCCCACGGGGGGTGTTCGGAGGCAGCGGCGGCTCTTTGCCAAAGACAAATTTCCTTTCGCATCCTCTGCTTTCCACAGATGCCTTTGCCACCAGAATTTTGCCCCCAGGTTCCAGACTCTCTGCTCAGGGCATTGCCAAACAGCACAGCACTGTCTGTCTCATGGGGAGCTCCCTCCTGGCTGCAGTGCTCCAGGGCAGCAGGGGGATGGTGTCAGGGCCAGAGCAGAGCTCCCCTCAAGCTGGGACCCTTAATTCCAAAATTAAACATCTTCCAGCCCCACCAAGATGTTTGTAAGTCTTCCGGCCTTTAGGCCTCATGCTGTAATCCAGCAAGGGAGAAGGACTGTGCTTCATTTCATCCTCTTCCTCCCTCAGTCCCCTCATGTAAAGACATCCCAGGGGGACAGATATGCTGGAGCAGCTGGGTGGATGCAAAATTTCCTACATCTCTGCTTGCTTTACCTGCCAGGTAAAGCCTGCTCTGCCATGTGGAAATAAAAGCAGAAGATGGAGGAAGAAGTTGGGCAAGGGACAAGGTCTGAGGGGACAGCGAGTTGCTGGGCGGGTGGGTGGTAGGGGTGGCACAGGCTGCGTTGGAGAGCTGGGGAGATGACTGTGCCCTCACCTTCTCCTCAGGGAGCCAGACAGCACCTACTTCGACCTCCCTGCAGCCAACCCCACCGGCAGCAGCGAGGTCTCCAACCGCACCGAGGTCTCGATGGACGTGTTCCAGATGAGAGGCATGACTGACTCGGTGATGGTGAGTGTGCCCAGGCGGCAGGGACGGGGACCTGCACCAGGCACAGGCTTGACTTCCCTGCAGGGGTGGGCTGGGGGCTCTGGGGGAGGCACTGGGGTGTTTGCTGGTTCGTAAACCGAGCCCAGCCTTGCTGGTGCAGCACTGCTGGCACTGGTGCAGGCTCTGGTCGCCTGTAATCGATGGCTCAGGGGTCAGTAAAACCGTGGCTGCTTGGTTGGATAACATCAGTGCAGGCGGCAGCGGGGGCTCGGAGCTCCAGGGGAGCACCAGGACAGGAGCAGAGCCTCACTCGCTCCGGGACAAGCGGTGTGGAGTAAAAGCCATCTGTGAGCTGCTGCGGAGGCAGAGCTGCCGCAGGGGCCCGCCGTGCTCCCGGCTCTGCTGCCAGCACAGCCCCAGCTCCGCTCCCAGCACAGCCCCAGCTCCGCTCCGCTGCCCTTCCCGCGAGAAGCCTTTGCTTCTGCCTAAGAAAAAGTCTTGGAAAAGCATCGCGGGCGGGCGAGACATCCCGGCCGCTTGTGCGTGCTCGGTGGCGCCCGGGAGCATCCCTGAGGCTGCCCTGGCTGTTGGCTGCATCTCCCTGCGGAGAGCCGCCGTTTCCCTCCAGAAAGCCGCCGTTTCCCTCCAGAAAGCCGCCGTTTCCCTCGCCGACAGCTTGCCTCCCCTCCCCCAGCCCCTTTTCCCTCGCTTTCCGCTCGCTTTCCCTCCCTTCCCCGGCCTTTCACAGCGGGCAGGGGCTGCGCAGAGCGCTGCTAATTGGGGCTGTGCCCCTCGCTGAGCGAGCCCTCGCCTTTCCCCTCGCTCCCGCTGTAACCAAAGCCGAGCCCGGCGGGGCCGGAGCAGCCTGGGATGCACGACAAGAAGTGCTCTGGTAACGGGATGCCGGCGGCCTGAGGGAAAGGCAAGAGAGGGGAGAGGCTGTGGAGAGTCCGTGCTGGTTCCTGCTGTTCTTGGCGCACAGCGGTGCCAGAGCGGTGCTGATGCTCAGTGGCAGCGAGCAGGACACCCCAGTGCTCTGTCAGGAGTCTATCCCTGTCTGTTCCGGTCTGTCCCTCCAAATATCCATCCATCCGTCCATCCATCCATCCATCCATCCATCCATCCATCCATCCATCCATCCATCCATCCATCCATCCATCCATCCATCCATCCATCCATCCATCCATCCATCCATCCATCCATCCATCCATCCATCCATCCATCCATCCATCCATCCATCCATCCATCCATCCATCCATCCATCCATCCATCCATCCATCCATCCATCCATCCATCCATCCATCCATCCATCCATCCATCCATCCATCCATCCATCCATCCATCCATCCATCCATCCATCCATCCATCCATCCATCCATCCATCCATCCATCCATCCATCCATCCATCCATCCATCCATCCATCCATCCATCCATCCATCCATCCTCACCTACGCGTATCTATCCATCCAGACAGAGATAACTCCCTATCTCCCAGACACGGAGCTCTCACAGAGTCACAGCACTGCCTGGTCAGTGCAAGGGTGGGCACCTCAGCGTGCTGGTGACAGGTGCCAGCCCAGCAGCTCTCCGGCCCCGAGCGGCTGGAAGAAGCTTTAGGGAGCGGGATGCGGGCAGGCTTGGTGGTGGAGCTGGACCCCCGCTCTCCCTGCAGTGGCAATGGTTGGTATCGCCCAGTCCATCACTGGGCAAGCTGGGGCCTGCCCTGTGCTTTAATGAATAGTCATGAGGGACAGAAGGGGTGGGCCCCGTTTTGTTGTTGGATGCAGCGAGTTGACAGAACTAAGGGAGATGAAAAAAGCAAAAAAGCCAACAGACGGCGGCACACGGGTGGCCAGCGCAGCATCCCTGGGGCTGCGCGCCCGGCCCCGCTCCCGCGCGCCTTCCTCCCACCCGCCACCCNCCGCCCCGACCCCATGACTCCCGTGGCAGGAGGCTTCCCCGCGCTCCGTGAACCCCGAGACAACTAAAATGCTCTACATCAGCGACCCGATGCAGCATTACACCACGGTAGGTGCTGCTTGCTACGGATGGGGGTTGCCTTGATGCTCTTCTTAGAATTATCCTCCACCACTGGGGCACCTGCTCTGGCTCTGCCTGCCCAGCCTGGCTGCTGCTGCCCTGGATGCTCAGGGGTTGTCTCAGTGCATGTCCGTCCCCATCCTGCAGCTGCACGGAGGAGCTGGGGCTGCTCCAGCCCCGCTCGTGAGCCACGAGCTGCGTTGGTGCAGGATGCTGCAGCCTCAGTGATCGGTCACTGCTCCTCTTGCTTTGCCCCATCGGGTGCTTGCAGAGCCCAAGGTGTGATTTATAGCTCAGGTGCCAGGGGTTCAGGGTTCCTTACCTGTGTGCACAGGTGGGAGGGGTGTCAGCTGGAGCATCCATCCGAGGAACACCTGCAGGTGCTGGACACCACCAGCACCACTTTGTCACCCACTGGGGACCTCCTCAGCCGAGCTCGCACCACACCCCTGCCTCCTCGGGCAGGCTTCCTTTCCCTGGTGGGAATCCCTGGGAGGGTTGAGCAGGTGAAGCAGGACCTGTGCTGCAGGTAATACATTTCCAGCCCTGTCCTCGAGCGCTGAGGTTGTTTCCGTAGGGAAAAGGGGTTTGTGTCTGTCCCTGGCATTCGGAACAGTCCAGCACAGGCACAGAGGCAGTCGGAGATAGAAGGAAATCACTTCATTCCTGGTTTTTAGCTGAAGTGTGTTGGTACCAAGCCCGTGTGTCCCATTGTTGGGGCTGTTCTGTGGGAGGCCGGTGCTGCAGTTGTGTGAATAATTACCCCTCTGTGTGTGTGTGTGTACGTATTTACACACACTCCTGCCTTCGATTTGTCTTTTAGGGGAATGTTTCCATACTTTCATCCATTTTGAACAGCAAATCCATCGTTTTGACCTGCAAACAATGCACCTGACTCTGGATGTCCCTCACAGCAGATTCCCAAAGCCCGGGCACTCAGGATGCTGCCTCTTGCTTTGTGCTAAGGCAGCCCAGCTCAGGGCAGCCAGCCTGGCTGGCAGAGGTGATACCCTGAGTCTCATATCCCACCATTCTTCCTGAGGGAAGGTTTTCTCCCGTGCAGAGCTCGGGATGCTCCGTTCTGTGGTGGGTCCCCATCCACTTGCCCATTTACAGCCACAGGCTTCAGCCATGAACGGTCCTGGCTCTCAGCATGAGAGCAAAAGAGCTCAGTCCTGATACTCCTGGATGATCTGGGCTGTGAGCAACCCCATCCAGCAGCAATCCCTTCTCCCTTGCTGCTGTTCTCCGGGTTGATTCCTGAGCTTTGCCTGTGCCACCTCACTGCTCCCCGCAGGAGCTGCATTTCCCAGTTGGATGGCAAGAGCTTTCCTAACGTGCCTGTTTTGCCAGAGTTTCTCATAAGTTTTTCTCCAGGTGAAGCCTGGATTAAGGAAAGCTTGGCTTGTCTTTGGCTGGGCTATTTATAGAGCGGCAAGGAGGAATAGAGGGATTTAGACACATATTTTAGGGGAGAAAATGGTTGGATGTGTAAAAGCAAGCCAGATCTTGTTCAGCATTCCTCCAGTTAGTCACAGGCTCCAACGACCTTGTGAGAGATGCAGGCAACAGGAGAACTTCCCTGGAGAAGGATGATTGCCTTTAAACCATTCCACATCGGAGAGGGTTGGGTGAGGTTGGGATCCCAAGTTAAAACACGTCTCCTGATTCCTGAGCCGTGAGCCCTGCAGCCCTTTGGAGAAGGCTGAGCCTGCTGGCTGTGCCTATGGCTGCTTCCACAGCTCCTGGCTTCCCAGAGCTGCCCCACTGGGTGCTGGGGACAGGGACAGTCCCTGCCAGGCATGAGGGCAGCCAAGGGGGGCTGTGTCGCTGCTGCAGTGCAGGGAGCCAGGACGACACACGGCGATGCACCGGACACTGCAGGTGGTCACCAGCACTGCCACTGCCTCTGGGGCTGCGGGGTGAGAGCAACCCCTGAGCAACTCGGGAATTGCAGATTTCTGGGGGAAAAAAACATCCCACTTGCTCTGAGAAACAATTGTACTTGAGTCTGATTTTCTGATTAAATACTAAGGTCGCTTTAGCCACACGCTCTTGGGAATGTCGCTGTGCTTGGGCTGTGCCCGAGGGTAAAGGAGCTGCCGGCTCTTATTGGAAGAATCTGACAGTGATTGGTCAGAAGAGGAATAAGGAAAAAATTGTAAAAAGTCATGATTTGGTCCAACAGGTCTGGAATAAGAGCCAGGACCTGCCTGTGTGGGTCCGTTTGCCCTGTGACTTTCCTGCAGTGCTCTGCATCGCAGCCGCGTGCTTTGTAGGTTTGAGGTTTTCCCCAAATTAGAGCTGCATCAGGCACTGGGAGCAAACATCCCGCTGGGAAACCAGCTACAAACACTGCTCGGGGCTGGCTGGCTCAGGGAAGCACGGCCGGGAGTGGCGTGTGGGTGTGTGTCCGTGACAGGGAACACACGAGGGACAGGTCGGAAAACAGGAGGGAAAGCAGGACGGCCGCTCGGCATCGCCGTGGTGATGGAGCGATGTCATCGCCAGGGACTGCAGGGACCTTGGCAGGGTGGCCTCACCGAGCTGTGGCACTCTGGCTGCTGGAAGGGACACCGTGGAGCAGAGCCCTGCGTGCAGGACAGGGCTGTCACTCCCCGCCTGCAGAGGGACATCTCCCACACCTGAGCAAACCCCACAACATCCCTGCCCTCTCCCCACTGTCACAAGCGTGGCTTCCCCAAGGCAGGTGCGCTAGAAGTCCGGGATTGTGGCACCTCGCTGCCTCCAGCGAGGATGGAGCAGCTCGAGGGGGGTGATTTAAGCACACGGAGTTTATCCCTCACGCAAGTGGTGACCTGTTGGAAAACCCGAGCCACCCAGACCAGCTCTCTTGGCTCCCCTCCCGCACGCTGGCCCTTTAAGGAGGCTGTAACAGGACACCCCAGCCCTGGAGAAAGGTGGCTGAGGTTTCCCTGTCTCTAAACTGGCTGGTGTTTTCTTTTTTCCCTCCTCCCCTTTTCCCTTCCTCCAGTCCCAGTTCAATTTGCTGAACAACAGCATGGATCAGAGCATCGGCAGCAGAGCAGCCTCCACCAGCCCCTACAGCTCCGAGCACACCTCCAATGTCCCAACGCACTCGCCCTACTCGCAGCCCAGCTCTACCTTCGACGCCATGTCCCCGGCTCCCGTCATCCCCTCCAACACCGACTACCCTGGTCCCCACCACTTCGAGGTGACCTTCCAGCAGTCCAGCACCGCCAAGTCAGCCACCTGGACAGTAAGTTTCGTGTCTTCTACCTTGGCTGGGGAGATGCTCAGCACCGCCGACCGCGTCCTCACCGCCGACACCCAAGGCGGCGGCGGTGGGGAGGCTCGCACGGGGCAGCTGCGGGATGCAGCCACCACTGACGGGGACTTCGCCGGCGCAGGTGGTGGCCCTGGGAAGCAAAGCGTGCTGGAAGCATCTGTGCTTGCTTTCCAGGGGGTTTCTCCCAAAGGGATGTGGAGCACGGTGGCTGGGATGTCACTTCTCTCGCCGCAATTCCCTAAATTGTGGATAAATGTCCTCTGAAAAGAAATGTCCTGGGGAAGTACCTGCCTTGTTCTCACGGTGCTTCCAGGCGTATTTGCCAGCGGGTGCTGTCAGGGGCGAGGCCGTGGGCGAGAGGGACCTTTGTTCGTGTCTCCCGGCACCGCTCCCAGCTTCGCTGTAAATGCCTGCTTGTCATTTACGGTCCTTCTCCATCCCGTTCTAGAGGAGTAACTTAATCCCTTCAAGCCACAGCAAATAACAGAGCGGGTTTTTAGGCGCAGTAGGTTTTGATGCGCGGAGGGATGGCTGCACAGCTCCCTGCTCTGCTCGGGAGCCGGGATGCGGGTTTGGTCCACGGCTGCTCCGACCGCCCTCCTGCTGCCCGGCACAGGAGAGCTCTGCGAGCACGGACCCAGCGACCGGGCGAGCTGCTTTGCTTTTTGTGGCAAAAGGTCCTAAATTCGCATCCCTGCTGCTGGCTCAGCGCAGCGTTTTTAAGGAGAACCAGCACTTGTGGCCAGTGCCGGAGGCATTCCCACAGCGGGTGCCTCTGGAGCACCCGGGAGAGCCGCTCACCACGCTTGAGCCGGGCGGGTTTTCTCCTCCGGGAAGCACTGGCAGAGCAGGAAGGTTGGGATGGGACGGCTGACACCCCTCAGGAGCAGCGGAGTTTCCTCCGGGGCTGCGGTTTGACATTGTCATGGAACCGGCAGAGCAGCGCAGAGATGTTTAAGCCCCGGGTGTGACAATGACCTTTGTTTGCGGAAGGTGACGTGTTTAATTGCCAAGACAGTCCTTCCTGCGGGAGACAGAAAGCATCCTTGGATGCTGCCGTGCAGGGACACCCCGGGCAGCGGCCGGCGGGATGCTCCCGGTTGTCCTGGGGAGGATGCGGGAGGGGACGGGCTCCGGCAGCGGCCGCAGCGCTGGGGCTGTGTCCTGGGGAAGCCAGTGGGTGTGTGGAGTGGGAAAGCAGCAGCGAGCCGGCAGCGATCGGGCTTCTGAACGCAGCCGAATTCCCGGCTGGAGCAGCCCAGCAGCTTCCCCGCGGCCGGTGGCTGCAGCTTCACACGGACCGGGGACTTGGGACAGCGCCGTGGTTAAACAGGACTCGCCCTCGTAGGGGTGGTTCGGTCTCCACTCTTCCCACTGTCTTTCCTTGCGGGATGTTGCTCAGGGATGCATTTCATTAGGAATTGAATAAACCGGAGGTCCTCGGGCAGGATGTGAGCCCAGCCCACTCCTATCCCTCCCGGGAATAACTCCTACCAGTTCCAGGTAAAGCTGCTCAGGGAAGGGAGGCATTCCCGTGCCACCAAAGCGTCCGAACGGAAACCGAAACAAGGCACTGCAGGGTGCCTTGTCCCGGCATGCAGGGATGGGGACCAAGACGTGTCCGATGCTCGTCTGTTTGCCACTGTCCCCAGCTAGGGGTGCCGGGGGATGGCTTTGGGATGGAGCAGACACAGCGCAGCAGGGCTCCGCTCCTGAAAGCCATCCCATTCCCCTGGGGTCTTTCCACAGTTCTAACTAAACGGAGCTCGGGCTGTCTCACATCACCCCGTGCTGACTGCTCCTGGAGCTGCAGTGTCCCACTGGGAGCTCGGCTCACCAGGACAGCACATGGCTGTTTTTCCCGAGCCTTTGAGGGAGATCAGGGTGGGCAGTGCCACACGATGCCCTCCCAGCCTCGGGAGAGCAGCTGGACCCGGGAGCTGCCCGGAGAACACGCTCATTCCAGAAGTGGCTGGGAGCATCTGCGGAGGATGCGCCCCCCAGCCGGGGCTGGGAGACACAGCTGCACGGAGGGGTCTTGGGATGGGTCCAGAGTGAGGACTTGAATGCCTGAAGTGACTTTAACACTTGGGAAGGCAGTCACAGGTGTGTCGCCCTCTGAGCCACGATGCTGGGGTGGCTGCATCCCCCAGAGCAGGTTGTCTGCAGGGCCAGTGCCCACCTGCGCTGGAGCTGAGCCTCGTGGAGAGCAGCAGTGGGTTGGCAGCATCTGGCACCCTGGAGAGCACAGGGGACGTTTCATCTGAAGCAGTGATTCCTGCAGGATTGCCAAGGCGGGTTCAGTGTGTCCGGCATGCCGTGGTGCCACGTGAGGAACGGTCCTGCTGCGGTGACAGCTGGTGTCCCTCCGTGTCCTTCTGGCTGGGGCCGTCACAGGATGGTCAGTGCTGGAAGGTGAGGTCGCTGCCTTCCTCCCACTCACCGTGAGCTCTGCAGTGCCACTGCCACACCTGAGGGTTCGTCCTGGTTTAACGGGGAAAGGAGCTCAGCAAAACAAATGCGCTCTATGCTGTCAGTGAACACACAAATAACACTGTGTGGGACAGCCTGAGCCTCCACAGGAGCTGGGAACACACATGTAGGATAAGGAAAAGCCATTGGGAAATGCAGGCACTTGAGAAGGGAAGGTAAATGTCTGGTCAGCAGGGCTGGGGACAGACAGGGACGTGTGACAGCGCAGTGATGGTCACACCAAGCACAGCAGCACCAGCCATCCCCGTGCTCTGCAGGACACGCGGGGTTTGGGGCAGCACTTGGGAAGAACCAGCCCAGCCTGTTCCTCCTGGGGAAGCCTCATGGCTTTTGGATACGCTGACCCAATAATTTATGCCAGGATGGTTGGTCAATCTCCACCAAGCATTGACCACAAGCTCGGCAGAGCCAATGTGCTGGGCAGCGTTTTGGAGCTTGCTGCTGGAAGGAGTCTCAGCTGAAGGTCTCTTGCAGTTTGGGGTTGAATCATGGAGGATCTGGCCACGGAGGAACGGACAGCTGGTGAGCAGGCAGTGCCAAAGCAAATGGTTTGTGTGAGTCATCTTGTCAAACGATTTGGCATCATTTTTTGACATAATCTCGAACTTTGGTGGATGGAAGTGTGTAGCCCAATGGCCTCCTGGTTTTGAGGGGTTTTGACTTGAATCCCTCTGGGAGATGTGGCATTACCCATTCTCCCTCATGTAGGAGAGGAGGCTCCTGAGGACCAGGTGAGCTGGCCACTCCAAGTGCTGGACAAGTGCTTGCTCTGCAGGGCTGGGCAAGCCAGTGTCACCCCGGGGAGCGAAGTGTCCCCAAGCCCTGCCCACACACGCAGTGCTCCTGTCCACAGTTCAAACCCTCTGTTGGCAAAACAGACATGGCTTGGGAGGGAGATGTGAAGAAGATGAACGATTTGGAACAGATGCCTCATAGAGCAACACCAGAGAAACGTTCTGCAAGAAGAGCAAGGGGGCTCGATCATGGTGTGCCCAGGAGATGGTTCCTGATAGCAGCCAGCTCTTTAATCTAATAGCAAAAGACATAATGAGATCCAGCACTTGGAAGCTGAAGCCAGGCAAATTCAGACTAGAAACAAGGTGGAATATATATATATATATTTTTTTTTTAGCAATGAGGATAATTAACCATAGGAACAATTTACCAAGGAATGTATCCAAAGAATCCCAACTCCTGAAGGATTCAAATGAGGAGTCTGCATATCTCTCCAGAGATAAGATGTGCTTTAGCAGAAACCCTTGACTCAATGCAGGAAGAGAAGGAGGAAGGGGTCTCAGGGTAGCAGTGTGGGCAGTGGGACCAGAGCATCATCAGCTGCCCTCTCTTGCCTCAAAATGCTGATTTTCTAATTTTAGGAAAGAGGTGAATGGAGAAGGGTGAAGCCTCGGGGCTGACATTACCCAGGTGTGCCCTCGCAGGGGGACTCTGGGCGGTGGTGGGTGACACCGGACGTCCCAACCCCTGGGCTGAGCACTGCGTGTCACCGCCAGCTCTGGACGGCAGCAGCCGCGCCGCTCCGTGCTGTGGGAAGCCCTCCAGGCTGCTGCCACCTCCCTTTTCATTTTTAATGGCCTTCTTATCGCGGAGAGCAACGGCCAGATGCCGAAAATAAGTTTTTCCCTGCGGGCTGGCAGCGCCTGTGGCAGGCTGCTGCGGCGGGGCGGGCCGAGGCGCGGGCGCTGCGGCGGGGCANTGCCCGGAGCTGCCCGGACACGCTGCCGAGCGCGGCGCTTCTCCCGCCGCAGCCGCTCGCCACGCCAGCCAGCTGGTAACTGACGGATAATTAGGATTTTTCTCAAGTCGGGCTGGCGGCGGAGCGGGGCTCCCTCCCCGCCGGACGCTGTCACACGCGCCAGAGCTGCCGAGGCGATAATGGGGTCTTTGGCCTCCCGCGGCCGGGCTGCAAGGGGACGTGGGGCTCGAGCGGTGAGGGGGAGCTGCCTGGGCTCACACGGAGCCCCTGACCCGGGGGGAGATGGACAAAGCCCCCAGCTGAGCGGGCAGGGGCGTCTCTGACACAGGCACGGAGGGTCCGAACCACGCCCAGGGTCTTGTTGCTGTTTCGGGGAGCAAACAGCCGGCGAGGGGAAGGCTGGACAGGTCCGCAGCCGAGGAGAGCTGCTCCTGCTCCCACGGATGGCTGTCCAGCAGCCACCCACAGCAAACCAGTCTGCTTCCCAGTGCCTGGCCAGTGAGAGATGGCAGCGTGGAGCTGGTTCTGCTTGCTTGAGAGATCTTGCAGCTGGAGCTGAACTGCTTCCTCTGTCCTAGCTGCACGGGGAGGATGGGATTAATTGGTGTGGTGGGAGGCAGGTTCTCCCTTGCTGGTCGCTGTCTGAGGCTTGTTGGGGTAGAGGCAGATATAAAGAGGAGGGAAAAACCTTCAGGAGCATCTACAGACCAAGAGACCCCTCTGCAAACTCTCTGGCGCTGTCCCGTATCGCAGGCAGGTTGCTGTCCAACAGCCGTGGCTTGGAGATGATCAGGGGCCGCACACCCCGAGGACACTGAGTGGCTGTGCAGATGAGCGTGGATATTTTGCCATGCCAGAAGTAGGAAAGCAACCTCAGCACCAGCCTCCTCCAGAGCCCATCGAAACCAACCCACTGGAGGCTTTCCACCAGCTTGCTCAGGGTGTGGATGAGGCTCCAGGAGCTCCAGACACAATGGAATTAAGAAAAAAGGCAAAGGAATTTGGTGTGTGATGTTCCAACACGATCCCGCTATCAGCTCCCCTATCTTGAACGTGTCTGGTATGCACAGGTCAAGGGAATGGCTTCCTGGCAATGCTGCTCCATCGGGAAGGCAAAGCTCCCCGGCAGGAGAGGTGGGAGAGGGTTGGGAGCCCTGATCTCCCATGCATGGGAGGGGGAAAGGATGCTGGTGTGCCCTTGGCAAACCCACCCACTGCCCGTGCCCACTCCAGGCAGCAGCTGAGAGCAGGGAAGCAGCCCCTCCTGCATGGCACAGCCCTCCTGGGATGCTCCAGAGCCAGTGGTTTTCCCTGAACCCTGCTTTAGCAGTGCTAGTTTTTGCATTTCGTTCCCAGCAGCAATTCCCAAGGCCAGCTCAGCCTCCTCTTCCCTCCCCTTCCCTCCCAGCCTGCTCCCTGCATCCTTGGCAGTGTGAAGTAACCTCCTTGCTGGATTTGTGGCTTCCTTTTTGGGTGGGAGGGAGCTCCGGGCTGGCTTGGTCAGGGGATCACCACACCGAGGGAGTCAGACCTACAAGAAGAGATTAAACCCCCAGAGTGCAGCGTTGGCTCAGTGACTGAGAGCAATCCCGGCTGGAAGTTATTTTAAGGATGTGGAAGGCAGGGAGAGGACTCCTTTGGGGGTGAAACAAGGGATTTAATTAGCAGTAATGGCATGCTAATTAAGGTAGAAGAATGCAGGATGGAGCACAGGCAGCCTCCCTGTGCTGCTCTGCTGGGGGCCCCGAGACCTCAGTGGTCTGTAGGGCTGGGGGACCTGTGGGTGGCAGAGATCCCCTGCAGCTGGGCTGGGGTGATCAGGGGGGCTCTGCTGGGTGCCTTGAGACCCCCTGTCCTGGGCACAGCTGGTGGTGGCTTGGTGTCACCCCAAGGCATTGCTGCCATGGTGCAGGGACTGGAGGCACAGGGAGGTGGGTGTCCCTTATGGCCATCACCCCGATCCATCACCACCATGGTGCAGGGACTGGAGGCACAGGGAGGTGGATTTTGGGGCGTCCCTTATGGCTATCACCCCAATCCATCACCACCATGGTGCAGGGACTGGAGGCACAGGGAGGTGGGTGTCCCTTATGGCCATCACCCCGATCCATCACCACCATGGTGCAGGGACTGGAGGCACAGGGAGGTGGATTTTGGGGCGTCCCTTATGGCTATCACCCCAATCCATCACCACCATGGTGCAGGGATTGGAGACATGGAGAAGTGAGTTTTGGGGTATCCCTTACAGCCATCACCCCAATCCATCACTGCTGTGGTGCAGGGACTGAAGGGAGAGAGAGGGGAGTTTTGGGGCCTCTCTTCTGGCCATCACTGCCATCCATTGCTGCTGTGGTGCAGGGACTGGAGACATGGAGAGATGGGTTTTGGGGTATCCCTTATGGGCATCACCCCAATCCATCACCATTGTGGTGCAGGGACTGGAGGCACAGGGTACCAGGGTACCTCCCACAGCCATCCCCAGGGCAGTATCCCCGCTGTCCAGCCCACCTGTGTGCTGGACAAGTACCTCAGGCCCCGCCGGACACTCCCCTCTCCTCTCACGCACCAGTAATACTCAAACCCGGCTCATAGTAAATGAGCAACAACGTAGCTTGGGGAGGAATTTCCAGCTCAGTGAGGAGTTCACAGGCCGGTGATTAAAAAATGGTTATTAAAAAAAAATTAGATGGAGGAAGAAAAAATAAAAAATAAAAATTAGCTGTGCCGCCGGCACGTCTTCCAGGATCTGCCGTAACAGATTCGTCCGAGCCGGTTAACGGTATTTGCGGTTTGCAAGATGCTACATGTCTGGGGAAGATGACAGACACGTTATTATCACCTCTCGGCTGCGATCTGCCCCAACCTGTCCCAGGATGCAGCTCCGCAGCTGCTTGCCGGGGAGCGCAAGGAAATTAGCAGCCGGAGGCAGCACTTTTCTTCTCTCTGCCTTGCCAGGCCAGTGGCTTTATTGGGGATCCATTGACTGCAGTCCTGGACACGTCCTGAGTAGAGCTAATGAGAAGCCTGGAATGTAGGAGAAGAGGAGGAGGAGGAGGAGGCGGCTGGTAGGGAGGAGGGGGGGAGGATTTGTGGGAAAAGCAATTGTTGAGCAAATCATTTCCTTCAAGAGGGAAAGGAGGCCTTGGCTGCGCCTTCCCCAACAGGCAAGTCTAGACGCTTCGGTGTCAACAGTTGAAGATAAATAAGATTTTATCAGCTCCAAATCTGTTGGGACACATCCTCCTAGCGGTTCTGCTGCCCAGGGAGGGCCGGGCGAGATGGACTTCGCCAGGAGGTCTTTCCAGGCAGAGGATTCAGGTTATTTTTGGCGTGAGGCTGTCAGCATCCATGGGGAAAACCACCTCTCCCTGCTCATTCCCTGCTGCGGGGAGGCAGCATTGGTGGCCTCTGGAACCATCTCCTGGTCCTCTCTCAGGGTGGGCAGTGATGGATGCTGAGACTCCGCATCAACGCTGCATCCCCGAGCCACTGTGGGGCATTCACTCCGTGGAATCCTCTGGTGTCCAGATCATTTCCTTGGGGCAGCAGCACTGGGATAACCATGGTGCAGCCTCACAGTGGCCAGTGGCACCGTGGGGTGACCGTGTTCCATCTGGCACTGGTGCAGCACGGTCTCATCTCACCCAAAAAGCAGCTGCGTTTCAAATACATCCAGAGACCCTTTGTGGTACCAAGCTCTTGGGGACACAGAACTTAGAGCTGATAGGTTGCTTGGGGTTATATAATTTGGCTTTTCCGGTTTTTGGCTTATTCCTAGAGCTCTGGACAGATGGCACTGGCAGGGAAGGGACAGAGACAGAGCTGGCATCGCAGTATCAGCCCAGAAGTCGAGGGTGACACTGGAAGCTGCAGGAAATCCCAGAGGAGCACAGGTTCTGTGTGTTCCATAGGCTACAGGGAGACTGTCAGTGCTGCTGCTGCTGCTCTGTGCTGGTTGGAGCAACCCAGCACCCACAAGCCACAGAAACCTGTTGTGTTCCTCAAACACACAGTGACACCCAGTAACAGACACTCTCCAGTGTTTTCCAGGAACAGAGATGGACCTTGGTCCTAATGTCAGTGTGGAGACAGACACCAGCAGTCCCCAGGGCAGAGCAGGGTCTGGAGACACAGGCAGGAGATGCCCAGGGCAGGACATACCCAGGCTCCTTTGTAGGTCTGAAAGGAATCCTGGAGCTGGGGGCTGGATGTACCAGGAAGGTGTTCAGGTGTTCCAAAATGTTGTTCCTACACCCAGCAGCCAGCTGCCAGCAGCTCAAGTGACCCAGGCTTCGGCTGTGACCCAGCTGCCACATGTGGCCAGTGCTGAGAGGTCAGTTTGTCCAAATGCTGCAGGGTGGGGAGGATGTGAGTGCACAGAGCGAGGTCCCCCCAGCGCAGGGGGCAGGAACACGGCCGTGGCACACAGAGAGCCGAAGCAGCGAGGCGGCCGCGCTGGTCTGGGTTAGATCCCAGCATTTCAGTCTCTGGGTTCTGCTCTGCCACTGCCTGACATCACACCTGAGGAGCACGTGGTGCCTGTGGTCCCTGCAGGGTGCTGTGCTGGGCATGGCTGTGCTGGGAGGTACCAGGGCCTCAGGGGATGCAGCACAGCCCGGCAGAGATGGGCACGGGGCAGGTAATTACCAAATACAGATAACAGAGGAGAGAGGTGTCTGCCCGGGGACACTGCTCAGCGCAGGTTTTGCTGTCCCCTACAGAGAGTGTGCATTGCCAAGCTGGGGATGCAGCACAGCTGGGGGGATGCAGAACCTCCTGGGATCCCAAAAACACGATGCTGGTTGTCCTGGTGGCCATGAGCAGCCGGGGTCTGCGGGACCGGGAGCGCTCGGCTCTGGCTGCGGCTGGAGATGGCTCCACACTGAGAGGAATCAGGAGCGTGGCCGCCCAGGGCACAGCCTGGACTATTCTTGCCCAGAATTATCAGCAAGGAGTTCCTTAAAAGAATAGTTTGTTATTGTGGAGGGATCTTTGAAGGCGATCCCGGAGCTGTTGGGACACGATAAGGTTATCAGCGGAGGCAAGTCTGCGCGGAGCGGCCGCCTTCCCCCTGCGGGGCATCACTCTGCTATTTAACAGAGATTTATCCATGTCATAACATGGCATAATGAGGGAATTTGTTACCAAAGAACTTGCCATAATGCACCTCTGCTCTTCCAGAGCAGTTACAGTTCCCAGGCATGTTGAGGGCTGCCCGGGAATGTCTACATGAAAAGATCCTTTGACAGGAGTTGTCAGTATTTTAACACCTGGCAAGGAAGAGCCCCCTCCAAATAACCCTTGTTTTGCCACGGTGGCTCCTCTAAATGAGGGCATTAAACCCCATCGTGGTGGGCGAGTGGGTTCCGTGGGTTGTAGCCACGTGGGAGTTCCCTCTCTGGCCAGGCAGAGCGGAGTCACCACATTCTGAGTGGAGCCCACGCTTCCAGCTCAGGCCTGATCCCTGAGAATCCCTGCTGAGGGTGCAGGATCACACCCAAGAAGCTAACCTGGCCATGGAGTCAAGGTGTAGTCAGCATCATCTGGTACAAGTGCAAAATTTGGGGATTTCAGTAGAAGTCGGTATTTCCAAGCACCTCTCTTGTTGGGCAAGTCCAAGTGCCTACAAAAATAAGGATTAATTCTTGTTGTCAGGTTCAAGTTCATGTTACACCTCTTGGTCACCACCCTCCAGTGACCACAGCATCTTCCTGCTGCTCCCAGCACTGAGCAGGTTCTGATCTCGGGACACCCAGGACACCCCATCCTTGTGCCTCCAGGAGCTGGTACCTGCTGCTGGCCACCACGAGCCCAGTGCTGGAGGAGCTGCAGGAGCTGCTGCTGTTTGCCTTGGTGGAGCCTCTGCCCTTTATGTCTTCCCAGAACTTCCCCAGAGCCCACCCCAATGAGACAAACCTGGAAATGGTTTATGTTGTTCACCCTGTCCCAGTCCTGGTGGTGGGAGCACCTCGCTCATCCACAGGCAGATCCGCTCCTGCAGCCAAGGCAGCGGGACTGGGACACACAAATCCTTCCTGCCTGATCCACAGCTGCCCTGGGACATGCTCCTGGCCAGGAAAAGGGGGGGCTGAGCCATCCATGTCAGCCCCTGGTCACCCTCCAGCCCTGTGCTGAGCCCCCGTTTTGGGCAGCCCCAGCTCAGGAACCCGGCGGCAGCGGGAGAGCAGAGCCTCCCGTCGGCACACCTGTGTTTGGATGGCTCGGGACAAGCTTTAACATCCCCACAAATGCTCTGCACGGTGGTATTTTTTTGGCACCGGGCGCTGTGTTGTGGGGATGAGATAAAATACCTGGAGCGGGAACATGCCCTGCCATGCAGGGACGGGCTGCTCCGAGCACAGGGGTGGGCTGGTGTATAGCAAACACATTCCTTGCGAGATGGAAAACAGCATGGCACGGTTGAGGTGGAAGGGAATTGCACATCCCCACACCTGGGCAGTTCCTGGAAGGTGAAGGACAGGTTTTCCTTCCCCAGCCCTACTCTGGAGGGGCACAGGCTGCAGCCTCCAGAGCTTCCCTCATCCAAGGGCCTTGTGAGAGAAGTTTGCCACTGAGCAAACCCCGCTGTGCCCTCACAGGGAGGAATTTGGTGGCCACAAACCATTTTCTACTCAGGAGTGACGGTGGGTGCTGCCTCTAGCTGCCACAAGAGCATCCTCCTCCCACAGCCAGCCCGGGCAGTGGTCCCCATCGTGTGCCCACCCCGTCCCCTCCATGAACCACTGCTACTGCAAAGGATTGAGTCAGGATCAGGAAAACCCATCTGAGTCAGAATTAAACTCCCAGGTCCTGCCTAATCAGCTGTGACACTGCTAATGACATCAAGCACGATTTCCTCAGGCTGTGGTGCATCAGTGCCCTCGGTGCTCCAGCCCTGGGTCACGAGCCGTGTGTGAGAGCAGACTTGGGAATGTTTCGGAAACGGGCTGAGCGGTGCACGAACGAGGGCTTTGCTGATTTGCAGTGGGATTCCCTCTGTCTCAGTGCAGCAGTGCCCCTGCTCTGCCAGAGCCCTTTGCCCACCTGGGAAACCCTTCCCAGCCCCAGGAGGTGGCTGTATCTGGTGTATGTGGGGAGCAGATACCACACAGTGTGGGTGAAATTGTCAGATTTCAGTATTTCCAGGGGAAAGGGAAGAGAAGGAACCCTGCCCTTACACCAGAGAGTGAGGAAGCCGAGGGTGGCCAGGGGAGCACCCTGCACCCCACCGGTGATGCTCACCTGAGGGATGTCTCCTCTTTTCCAGTACTCCCCGCTGCTGAAGAAGCTCTACTGTCAGATCGCCAAGACATGCCCCATCCAGATCAAGGTGTCCACCTCGCCGCCCCCGGGCACCATCATCCGGGCCATGCCCGTCTACAAGAAGGCAGAGCACGTCACCGAGGTGGTGAAGCGCTGCCCCAACCACGAGCTCGGCCGCGACTTCAACGACGGTGAGGGCTCCGAGCTGCCCCCGTGGCCTGGGGGTCCCTCGTGTCACAGCCCTCGTGTCATGTCCCTCGTGTCACGTTCCTCATGTCACAGCCCTCGTGTCATGTCCCTTGTGTCACGGCCCTCATGTCATGTCCCTCGTGTCACGGCCCTCGTGTCACGGCCCTCGTGTCACAGCCCTCGTGTCACAGCCCTCATGTCATGTCCCTCGTGTCACAGCCCTCGTGTCA
>VWZW01002793.1:151162-165128 GCA_013397115.1 Edolisoma coerulescens | reverse complement strand
GGGGATCCCAGCCTGCCTCCCCTCCGGTTCTTCACTCCCCGGGGGTCCCAGCCTGCCTCCCCCCATCACTTCCCGCTCAGCACCTGCTCTCCCCTCCCGGGCAGGTGGGGACCGAGTTCACCACCATCCTGTACAACTTCATGTGCAACAGCAGCTGCGTGGGAGGGATGAACAGGAGGCCCATCCTCATCATCATCACCCTGGAGACGAGAGAGTGAGTGGCTGTGGGAGCAGGGATGGGCATCCCTCCCACGGCGGGAGGGCTGGGGAAGGAACCCTCCCCTGCAGGGAGCACCCCCAGGGAATGGGATGGGGCAGCCCCAGCTCCTTGCACAGGAATTCTCCCCTCTGCCAGCTCGGAAAAGGGCTGGCACGGAGGGACCAGGGCCCCAGCCCGGCAGCTGCAGCCTTCCTCTGCCCCGGGAGCGCCTCTGCCCCGGGAGCCAGCTGCTGAGGCTCGCATCCCGTGGAAGATGCTGGTCTGGTTTCTGCCTGGACTGAGTCCCGGTGCCCTTCCCAAGGGGACGCAGGGCCACTGATTGCTCTGCTCTCCCAGCGGCCAGGTCCTGGGGAGGAGATCCTTCGAGGGGCGGATCTGTGCGTGTCCCGGCAGGGACCGGAAAGCCGACGAGGATCATTTCCGAGAGCAGCAAGCCCTGAACGAGAGCGCGGCCAAGAACGGCAATGCCAACAAGCGCAGTGAGTCCCCTGGCAGGGGGCGGGGGGCTCAGGGCATCCGGAATCCCTGCGCCCCCGAGGTCTGGGCTCAAATCCACACTCAGGGCCGATGCTTTGACCTTTCTCCACTAAATCTAAAGTCTCATGAGTCGGACCCCGCCCTTCTCCTTGCAGAGCCCAAATCTGCCTGTGCACGGCTCTCATGGCCAGATGATTTATTCATTATTGACAATAACAAAGGGACAGTCCCATGCCAGACCCCACGGGAATGGTTTCAGCATCCTGCACGGCTTGAGCTGCTCCCTGCCATGTCCTGTCTGCCAGGACTCCATTAATTCTCTTCCCCTCTCCTTTCCAGCGTTCAAGCAGAGCCCCCAGGGCATCCCAGCGCTGGGGACCGGCGTTAAGAAACGGAGGCACGGCGAGGAGGAGATGTACTACGTGCCTGTAAGTGTGGCTGAGCTGCAGCGGGGTCAGAACTCGGCTTGGGACAGCGCTGGCACCGTCCCCTCTGCCAGAAGCACCTTGGGGAGGGGATGTCGGGCAGGTCGGGGCTGCACAGGCTCCTGTAGGGCAGCAGGGGCCTTGGGAATAGGAGCAAAAGCATCCACGGACACACATGTCCACTGCATCCCGAAGAGCTGGCCACAGTGACTGTCTGGGAAAAAAGGGAGCGTGAGGAACCGGCCAGGTGGGACGGGAATAAAGCAAAATCCTGGTCTTGTTCCCTCCTCCAGGTGCGAGGCCGGGAGAACTTTGAGATCCTGATGAAGATAAAGGAGAGCCTGGAGCTGGTGGAGCTGGTCCCGCAGCAGCTGGTGGATTCCTACCGGCAGCAGCAGCAGCAGCTCCTGCAGAGGCAGTGAGTCCTGCCACAGCCCCCGGGGCCCCCAAAGTCCCTGAGACCCTCACAGTCCCTGAGACCTTCCCAATCCCCTGGGCCCCTGCAGCCCCTTGAGACCCCCACAGGCCCTGAGCACCCTTGGCAGGGAGGTCTGATGGGCTGGATGGGAGCTCCAGGCCAGAGCAGGGCAGCTCCATCCCACCCATCCCAGTCTGACCAGCATGTTCCCTCCCTGAACAGGAGCCAGCTGCAGACACCTTCCTCCTACGGCCCCGTCCTTTCCCCCATGAACAAAGTCCACGGCGGAGGAATCAACAAGCTGCCCTCTGTGAACCAGCTGGTGGGGCAGCCTGCCCAGCACGGCTCGGGTTCTGCGCCCAGCCTGGGCCCCATGGGTACGTCCTCCGTCGTCGGGCCGGGCACGGGGCTCTCCCTGCCCAGGAGCGGGGGGTTATCGGGTCTGGGTGGTGTCTGAGGGGTGCATTTGTTGCCACTGCCCAGGACCCGGAATGCTGAACAGCCACCCCATGCAGCCCAACGGGGAAATGAACGGGGGCCACTCGTCCCAGTCCATGGTGTCGGGGTCACACTGCACCCCCCCGCCACCCTACAACCCCGACCCCAGCCTCGTCAGGTAAGGAAGGCGCCCGGTGCCCTCTCTGTCTTGTCCTCTGTTCCTCGCTGTGTCCCTCGCTCTAACCTTCCCATCTGTCTGGCAACTGGTCAACTGGCCACTGGCCCCAACTGAGAAATCACTGCTCCGAAATCACAGACTGTTCCTCTCACCTCAGCAACCAAAGCCCAGCCTCTGACCAGTCAGAAACCCCCACTGCCCCCGTACACCTCCCTGGGAACCCATCCCCGATCAATTAGAAATTAACTACACCCAAACCAGGGTCTTGCCCCACGTGTCCAATGGCATGTAGCTTTATGAGCTTCCCCATTCCCCTTCCAGCAATGTTTGGAAATGGGTCCATGTGGCTTATTTCCATCAGGAATGCATTAACAGCTCTGCAGATTTTTAACGTTTTGGCCTTTAAAAAGACCATGGATGTTTTGACAGACCCTGGGCCAGCATCTGCATAGGGCAGAGCCCTGGGCATGCCCTGATCCCCCTCCCCAGTAGTTTGAACTCCCTCATATTATGAGTTCCTGAGCCAAAATATCAGACAATCAGGAGAAAAACATCTGTAGTTTTAGGAATGAACATAACCCCACACTTTGCTTTGACTTTAGTGGCAGTAGAACTCTCCACGTCCCCCACCTGACACGGTCTGTCCCACAGAGATGGGACACAGCTGTTGTTCATGAGAACTTAATGCCACTTTATTTTCCAAACTTTCTCTGCAGTTTTTTAACAGGATTGGGGTGTCCAAACTGCATCGACTATTTCACTTCACAAGGGTTACAGAATATTTACCACCTGCAGAACCTATCCATAGAGGTAAATGCTTTGGGGACATCTATTCTTACCACTTGTTTCCAGCAGCTGTTGGTCTGAAAAGCAAAACCAAAACTGTTTTGGAGGAAGGGAAACCTGTGCCCCAACCCCTCACACAGAACATGGGCTCCCAGGATCGATGCCTCTCATTCCTGCCCCCTTGATGGTCCTTCAGAGGTAGCGATAGCTCAGGCCTTGGTAGAAACCACAGCCAGTCTCAAAAAACCACAACCAGTCTCAAAAAATGAGAACCAGTCTCAGCTGCTTCCTCCAGACTCTCAGAAATGACGGAGATCAAAGATCCCTGGGCCAGAGCTCAGGGAGATTTTCCACCTAACACAGAGAACACAGCTGAGGTGCTCAGTGGAACACCCCAGATCCCTTGGAGCCAGCAGGGACACCCCACTGCAGCGCAGGGAAGTTTAGTCTGGTCTCACCTCTTCCCCTGCTAATCTTTAAGATGAACGAGGCTGAAATAAGGGAGTTGAGCCCAGGGCATTTTTATTAAGGGAAGTCTGGAATGAAATAGCCCAGGTCAGGCAAAAGCTGTCAGGAAAAGCATGGAAGGGATGCTGGAAGTACCTGGGTGTGCCCAGAGCAGCAGCCTCTGCTGCTGCCGCGCTGCCGTGCTGGTACCAGGGGCGGCCCCGGAGCCGGGGCTTCCCCAGCCCGTCAGGGGAACAAGAAAAAGGAAAACAAGAAATAGTCCCGAACCCTCTGAGCCGTGGCAAGCCCTGTAAATCCCGGAGTTGGTGTTTTGGCTGAGACAGAGCTCCTGCTCGACCCTGTTTTGCTCCAGGCAGGTGAAGCAGCATCTCTACCTGGCAGCTGCAACATCCCGCAGGAGAGATGATGATTTGTCACTGGTGGCTGGGGCCAGTTGTGTAACCTGAGCCTGGGTTTGGACCATTTGCTGAACTAACTCCGTGACCGTCTGTCAGCTGTCCAAGGAAGTGTTTAGGAATGGCCAAACCCTGTGTCAGGGCAGAGCTGTGTGTCTGAGTCGGCGTTTGTAGCTACTAATTGCATACTCGCTGTCTGCTCCAGTTAACGCTCCCGTGAGTCTCTGTGTTGGCATTAACGTGGATCCCTGGCAGCTCCCTGCTGTGCTGCTCTCTGTGCTGGCACAGGTCCCCTGTCCGAGGTCACCCACCGCTCCTGGCTTTGTGAGAGCTGCTGTCACCCACCTCAGTGCTCGAGGCAGCTGCTGCTCCAGCCTCCCGGGCCAGGGCCAGAGCAGAGGCCATGCCCAGGCACAAGGATGCTCCACACGCTGCTCTGCCACCTGTGTCCAAGGGGAGTGATCCCTTCCTTCCCTCCCATTTCCACATCGCTTTGATGTGAACCCCTGCCAAAACAACAACAAAAAGTCTCCAGCCTGCAAAGCTGCGGTGGAGTAACTGGGTTACAAATGAGAAATAACCCAGGGGATGATGCGCCCATGGCCGTGGTGGGAGGTCCAGCCCCACTCCGTGGGGCATTGTGCCCACGTGTCCCCCCAAAAGCACGACCTGGGGGTCCGGGGCTCGCTCGTGCCGGTACGGCCACAGCTCTGCCGGCCGTGCCTCAGCCGTGCTGTCCTTGCAGGACCTCGGAGCACTGAAGATCCCGGAGCAGTACCGGATGATCATCTGGCGGGGCCTGCAGGAGCTCAAACAGAGCCACGACTACGGGGCCCAGCAGCTGATCCGCTCCAGCAGCAACGCCTCCACCATCTCCATCGGCAGCTCGGGCGAGCTGCAGCGGCAGCGGGTGATGGAGGCCGTGCACTTCCGCGTGCGCCACACCATCACCATCCCCAACCGCGCCGCCGACGACTGGGCCGACTTCGGCTTCGACCTCCCGGACTGCAAATCCCGCAAACAGTCCATAAAGGAGGAGTTCACGGAGGGAGAGATCAACTGAGGGGCTCCGGAGGTGGCAGTGAGACACCGGAGGGGTGACAAACCCCCCATTGAAAAGTATTTGCAGCCTTGGGCTCCTGGAGAAGTTTCATTTTGTTATCCAGGGGAACCGCAGGCCCTGAGCCAGGCAGGAGGTGCCTCCCCTGGGGAGGAAATGGAGGTGAGGAGGAGGAAGAAAAGGAGGAGGGCAGCCGAGCCAGCTCAGCAACCAGAGTGGGATTTCTGCCTGCCAGGGCACGGGAGGCACGGGCTGGTTTGTGTTTTCCTGGAGCATCCCTGCCTCCAGCAGTGCAAGGATGGCATGTTTTTCTCATCCCTGCTCATCGTGTTCTCCGTGGTGTCCCAAAGTGAGAGGGCTTTGTCACTGCAGCTCAGCCCTGACCTGTGCAGGCAGCGCCAGGGACTGGTGTGAAGCCACATCCTGCTTTTCCATGGACTGCCAAACGCACCCCCTTCCCTCAGCCCTCTGTAGAGCCAGGAAGAACCTGTTTGTCCGTTCCCAATGTGTTCTTGTACTTAAAGGTTGGTGTATATAAACAGAATGTACATACAGTAAACTCATTGTGCTGTAAGGAGAAAGATTTATTTTCATGTAAGCTATAAAAATTGATACTGACTCCTGAGACACCGCAGTGTCAAGTAAATTAATTTCATGTTGTAGCATGTAAACATGCAGAGAATCCTGTCTCTAGCCTTATCTATTCAAAACTCAGTTTTTTTCCTCCTCTGAATCTCTTGCATGCAGTTGTGGAGGAGGGGGAAAGCCAGTGATTGTCCTGGGAGGTCAGAGGTCTGGATAATCCCTCCCTGCTCCCTTGGGGAGTTTTGCTGGCAGGTCAGACCTGACAAGCTGGAATGCCGTGGTGTAAATTCCATCTTTTTGGAGCATGGCATGGACTGGGTGACCAGTTCTGTTCTGTTCCTGGTCACTTTTCCCAGCTGTAATTTCCCTGTTGATTCAGACAGGGAAAAAAGCCTTCACAGAAAGCAAGGACATGAATAGGTGGGTTCCCTCCCGGAATGCTCATTCCCTACACCTTTGGGATGCCAATGTCCCACAACAGGTCTTGGAAAAGCACTGGAAGTCACAGGAGCTGCTGCTGTGGAAGGGAGGGCGGGCAGGGAGCTGCTGCATCCCTCAGCCCTGGTCACTCGAGATTTTGGGCAGCCTGAGGGAACCTGCACAGAGATGATGCCCCCAGCACATTCCCACCACTGCACTCTCCCTCTGGAGGCCTCCAAAGGCAGCCCTGCACCTTCACCCCATCACCCCCAGGCTGGGGAAGGGGCTGGATACCCTTCCCAAAGCCCTGGGCCCTCTAAGCAAGAGCAGAACAGCTCAAGTCCCACCAGGGCTCACCTGAGATGTGACTTCTCCTCCAGGAGGCAGTGGCTGTTCCCTGGCCAAGGGGGACAGGAGTGTGACCACTGGACGTGCTGCACCCACAGCCCTGGGCTCGGGACCCTGCTCCAAGGGCCTGTCTGGGTGTCCCACAGCAGCTCCGAGCCCGCAGCACACAGAGCTGACCTCTTGTGCCTCCTCTCCCTCGGGTGCTGGTGAGCCGCAGGTGCAGTCCCCACCCCCGAGGCCATCCCACCCCTCACACCACCGGGACTGGGAACCTGACTCCTCTGGGATGGGACTGGGAACTCCCCTGGCGTGGCTGACAGTGAACCTGTGTCCCCAGGCAAGGCTCAGCAAAGCACTTTAATGCTTTAAAGCTTTTGCAACAATCACTCGCGTTTCCAGCGTGCCCGGGGCTGTCCCGGCCGTATTAATGGATCACTCCGTGGTAGGAATTACATTTTTTGTAACGTTATCTTTGGAAAATGTGTTATTTTTATAGCTGTGGTTTCTCATTTGTTTTGTTTTGGGTTTGTTTTTTTGGTTTTTTTTGGTTTTTTGTAACACAATAAAAGCTCATGTGGGAATTGCTGCATCTGGCAATTAAAATTGGACAGAAAGTGCCCTCCTAACCCAGAGTAAACTTTCACCTGTAGGACCTCAAAGGGCCTGAAGCTGCTGAAACGAAAAAGAAACCCACCAGTGAGTACTAAACTGCTACAGAGAGGCAAAAGACAGCTTCTGGATACATAAAACTCCTCTTTTTTTCCTCAATAAATGGCTAAAAAATAGTGAATGAAATGGAGAACAAGCATTAAGACACAGTTTTTTGCAGCTTGAAAAATTACACTGTAAAAAACAATTTCCCAAAGAGAACACAAATGTCACCACTATTTCTAGTTTTAGGAGTATATATTCCATAGGTAGGAATTGGAAATCGATTGAACTAAAGGTTCTTGCAAGGAGTTTATGAACTTAACACCTTGAAACAGGGGAAGGCAAGAATGCTGTTGTAATTCAATAAAAATACAATAAAAAAGCTTTCAAAAGGTCTTGAGAACTGGCATGTGACAGGCAGACAGGAACAGTCAGAGCCACACACCCGCAGAGAGCAGCACACATGACAAAGGTCCAAAGCTCCTGGCAGAGTCAGCGACTGGCCTGTGCCTCTGCCTTCTGCTGGGGTCTGTGTCCCACACAGGATCATGGAATCCCAGACTGCTTTGGGTTGGAAGGAACCTTAAAGCTCAGCCCATTCCACCCCCTGCCATGACAGGGACACCTCTCACTATCCCAGGTTGCTCCAAGCCCCGTCCAGCCTGGCCTTGGACACTTCCAGGGATCCAGGGGCAGCTACAGCTTCTCCAGGAAATCCATTCCAGCCCCTCACCACCCTCAAAGGTAAGAATTTCTTCCATATATCCAATCCAAACATACTCACAGACCAGATGCTGTATTTTTTTGAGCATTACATCACCTCACTTGTGGCACTGCTGGGAAAGCACCTGCTTGTGACTTCTCCTCCAGGCAGGCAGTGGCTGTTCCCTCTCCAAGGGCAGACTTCTCCCTCATCCCAGCTGCTGGTGGTCCTACAGCCCCCTGCCTGGCCCAAGGAGCATTGCTCTTCTCCTGGGAAAACAGAGCTCTGTGGCCAGCAGCACTCTCCAGGAGGAAAAGCCACCTGGACAAAACCACATGGAATGTCTTGCAGGCTCTGGCTGACGTGGTGGGAATCCGGCACCGCCCCAGCACCGAGCGCTCCTGCTTCAGAAGTGCCTCTGTCTGCTGGGCATTCCCAGTGGGAACATCAAAACCTCCATCCAGGCTGATGTTGAGGCCACTAGGTGGGAAGTCCTCCCCGTGTCCCAGCTGAGGGGCTGTCACACGACCTCAGCCTTGACGCCAGCCGGACCCGTGGTGCCGCTGTGCAAGTCCACGGCGGATCCGTTCCTCCAGGACTGCTCGGCCGCTGCAGCGACCTGGATCGTCCAGAGGAACTGCTCCTTGCTGACCACGGGGGGCTCCTGGCCTGTGGGACAGGAACAAAGCCCTGCATGGAACCCGTGCTCCCCTGTGAGCACAGATCCCACCACAGCAGCTCCCGGCGCTGGGGCCAAAGGATTTAAAACATCTCAGCTCCATCCTCCTGCCCTGTCAATGCAGCCACAATGACTGAAATACTGTTGAACAAAAAGCTCTTGGACTAGACAATTTTTAAGGTCTCTCCCTACCCAATCCACTCCATGATTCTGTGATTTTTATCCCTTCTGGGCAGCTAGGACTCCAGCTGAGGATCTCTTGGCTGTCACAAACAGCTGCTTTCATCACAAAGGACAGTGAGGTCCAAAGGCAATTTCCCCTCCCAACTCTCATTTCTTCCCAACAGAGTTTCAGATCAACACTCCATCCCCCAGCCGTCTCCATGACCTGACACAGTGCATATCCCAACAAAGCCAACCCAAAGCAACACCAGCCATCAATTTAAGCCTTGTCCCACCTTTCAGGGTTCTCAGGAAGTGCCGGAAGAGCTCCCTGTGTGCGTCTCTGTAGCGCTCAGCTTGGGTTTGGGGACAGATGGACACAGAAGTCCCATGCTCCGTGATGCCCAGGGGGTTTTGGTTGTCCACCCTTAATGTCCCTTGAGACCCGTGAACCTGAGGGAAGGAGCAAAACAGGGAAGAAAGAACATTTTTAAGTTATCACACTTTCAATCTCACACACGTGGCCCGGTTAGAGAAGGCCTGGTTTGTAAAAACCAAGACAAAAGCAGGTTCTGAAATGAGGAGTCACACCTGCCCCAGCCCTGGTACGGCTCAGACACGACAGAAACACCAGGGATGTGCTGCAGTACAGTGGCTTCCACCTGTGTGATACCTCACCTGAGCAAAGCCCCTTTTCTAAGTGTTTAGCAGAAATTCCTTCCCAAGACCAGCCCCCACAGCTGTAATTATTCTTGACTGCAGGAATTTACATTTTTCTTCCCCTTTAATATGCTGAGCTCCTGCTACACACCTGAAACCACCCTGGAAAGGACAAAGGAAATGTGCAACATTTCAGCCTTGGGAGGGCTGACACCAGTTCCTGCTCAGCTACGATTCATGCAGCTTATAACACCATAGAATGCATGGAACAGAGGGAAAATTTGGGTGAGAAAAGAGAAAGCGGATTGTAGATTGAAAAAGGACAAGAAGCTACTGCTGCTGAGGCAACAGCCCAACAACCAGACGTGGCACTCAGAGCTCTGCTCTGGGTGACAAGGTGGGGATTGGTCACAGGCTGGATTCGATGATCCTCGAGGTCTTTTCTAACCTCAGTGATTCTGTCATAGAGGGGTTTTGGGAAACGTGCTGCAGGCACACTCAGAGGGGAAAACTTGTGCTGGGCTGTGGAGTCAAAAGAGACTTGACTGAGCAGCAGGACCCCACCTCCAGCCGCTGGTCACAGCTCCTGGTGCAGTGCTGGCTGATGTCCAGAGTGACAATGGCTCCGCTGGGGAACTTCATGCTGATGGCGACCGTGTCCACGTCCCTCAGGCAGCCCATGTCTGGGGACAAAACAGGCCTGGCTCACCCCAGGAACAGCACACCAGCACATTCTACAGCTACAAACTGCTCCTCTTCCTTCGGGAGGTGACGCTGGCTTCGTGACACCTTCCCACAGGACGCACCGGTGACAGCACTGCAGCTGCTTCACCAGCACTCCTGCTGGAACACGGGCAGCTCTGCAGGAACACACAGCCCCAGGCCCAGCTCCACCTTCCCAGCCTGCAGCTCTCCCTGAGGAGGGCACCCACCTCTGCCTCCAGGATCGGGCAACTTCCAGCACGTTGCTGGAGCGAGGCAGAGGGTACAGAACCCTCCTGGAGGGCTCTTGTTTGCTGCATTTTAATGCTGTGCCATGGAGGAGAACGTTGCATCCTGCCCCTCCTCACCCCAGCCAGCCAAACTCAGCAGCTGCTGCAATTACCTTAATTAAAACTCTGCATTTCCATTTCAAAAATGGCAGCTTCCACCTTTTATGGTTCGTTTAAATGAGTGTGGTAACCCAGAGCGTGCCCGTCAGCCCGACACGACCCAGAGCAAACGCACAGCTTTGTGCTGGGACCCACAGGGAAGGGCCAGAGAAAGCAGAGAACAAACGTTTTGCTGACATTCTTGTGAGCTCAGAGCTTTGCTCAATATTTTCTGCACTCCGGTTCCAAACCCGGTGTCCTGCAGAGTAATGTTCAATGATAACTCCACAGCAACTGCTTGACATCAGCAGGAGATTCACCAGCTTCAGAGATCCTCACCAAACACCCCCGAGGAACCTGTCTTCTGTTTCACCAGCCTGTTTATTCAACTGCTCCATGACGGAACAATTCTCATGGCTACCTTGCTCTCGTTCCCTCTTTCTTCCCAATTTTAACACTGAAGTTCAGAGGTACCAAATAAACCATCAAAAGACTCATTCTTACCTGCACAGAAGGCATGGCCCAGGGAAAATATTGTATCTGGCACACTCTCTCCCAACAACAAACTGATAATATCTATGTCAT
The DNA here is from genome assembly GCA_013397115.1 of Edolisoma coerulescens. Lineage (NCBI taxonomy): Eukaryota > Metazoa > Chordata > Aves > Passeriformes > Campephagidae > Edolisoma > Edolisoma coerulescens. Next base: position 154,379 of record VWZW01002793.1, on the reverse strand, counting down.
GCACAGCAGCGTTGTAAAAAATTCCACCTGGAAGAACCAAACCTGGGCATTAAGGTCTCCACATTGAAACCCACAGCCAATGTACATTTCTGAATTGCATGGAGATGGTATAAAAAGCCCTCACAGTGAAGAAATCAATACTAAAAGGACAAAAAAAATGCACAGAAATAAAGTTTGGTAAAGAAAACACTCCTCAAAAAAACCCCGTGGATCTTAAGGCTACACAAACTCAGGGGAATTCCCACAGAACACTCAGCAAGAGACATTTCCAGGATGGGTTGGACAGGGCTTGGAGCAACCTGGTCTGGTGGAAGGTGTCTCTGCCCATTGCAGCGGGTGGAACAGATGAGCTTTAAGGTCCCTTCCCACCCAAGTGACTCCAATTCAAGCCCAGACTCTTCAGCAAGAACCTGCTGGGTACCTGAGGCTTTCAGGAGGCTCAGAGAGGCTGCTGGATAGAGGCTGCTGATGGTGGCTATCCGGTGGATCCTGCCCAGCGCCCGGCTGTCCCGCACCTTCTCGTACAAGAACTGCAGGGCTGGGTCAAAGCGCCTTCCAAGGGAAACAAGGAATGAGGTGAAACCAAGCTGATTTGAGGGCAAAGTCAGGAAAGCCTGAGGAAGCAGTGCTGCTTCCAGACATGCGATTTTATCAAGAATAAATCAGAGGAAAACTGCTGATCTTACTTGTAGAAGCCGCACACGAGTGGCCTCCCACACCTGTCGGCCTCATCGAAACAGGCTTCTGCTGTCTGCCTGTCCACGCTGGGCAGCCCCTCGCAGAACACACCTTTACCTGTGCAAAACGGGACACATACAGGGCTCAGGGGAGACACAGCTGCACAAAACACCTTCATCTTGCAGCAGTGTACACAGCTCGTTACATTTCTGGGTTTTGATGGCATTTACCCCCTTCTGGCTGGCTGCTGTGGTTTCAGCTGTCCCAGACCCCAGGAGGGGGACTGTTCGGTGACAGCTTTTCTGTGAGTGCTGGTAGGATTTTAGGATGAGATACTGCCCAGTCATACTGGGACCAGCACAGCACAAGCCCCAGACATTAACATCAGCGGTGATCTCAGCCACTTTCATTGCACAGTTAGAGAGTCTGCACAGCTCCAGGGCTGCTGCAGAAACACAAACACACTCACAGGTGCACATCAACCGGCACAGGAAAAAGCTGAATGTGCAGCTGCTCCTCTTACCTGCTCGTAAGGCATCTCTTACCATCTCAGGGGCTTTGTCAGGTGGGGAACAAATAATGGCTCCTGAGACCCTGCAGGAATCAAGAGAGATTTTCAGCGAGGACGAGGTTTTCACTAGATTGAACAATGCTCAGAAGCTGCTTTTGGTTACAGTTAAAAAAGCCTAAAACCCCATTGCTCTGGAAGAGCCAGCTGGGTTATAAAAGGAACTCGGTGCCTGCTTCAAGGGTGAAATATTGAGTGACACACATAGGTTAAAATCACAAGTGGCACACAGGAATTGCACTGCTTTTCCCATATCTTAAAGGAGAAAGTCTTTTAAAGGTGTCCTTTAAAAAGGAGTTAAATCCTGTCAGTTAACACACACACAGAAATCCAAACTGTTCACGTGGTGGAGTTGCTGAACAAGTGATCGATGTGATCCTTTACTTTCTAGTACCAAATCAGTCTTTCCTAAATGCTCTGCCTTTTGCTCCTGCAATATTTAAAACACCAATTTTAGACCTGACTGCAACAACATCACTAAAGTGATGTTACAATTGTTCAGCCCAACTGTAAAGCAAAATGCCACAATCCTCCCTATTTACACCAACCCTCACTTATCTCTGAGAGTTCCAAGAGCCACCAAACTCAGCCAACTGCTCTGAGACAGGAAAACGGGCAGGCAGCAGGGAAGGCCCCATTTATTATTGTTCTCTGGGAACGGAGGAAAAAGGGGGTTTTCTGTATTTCTTAACAAAACTGCCTGTAACTAAACTCCTCCAAGTTTCCATTAGTCTGGGTACGTGAGTTCAGTTAAGCTCCCCAGAGACTGCTGAAGGCCCCGTGGGTAGGTGACAAACGGGCCCCTCACTCCCACACGTGTGGCCAGAGGCACGGCCCGGGGCTGCTACAGAGTTTTCCGAGGGGGAGGCAAGACTTGTACGGACCCCCCGCCCGGAGCAGAGCCACGCACGGGAGCTCGTGGCCGCCAGTACCGCGGGTCGCCGAGCGCGACGGCGGCGTCCTGCTGCCGCAGCACCCTGGTGCCGGCCGGGACCTCGGCGCCGAAGGCACCTTCCACCTCCTCCGGCCGATCCTCCACCACGTACAGCAGGCAGCAGCCCGCCTCCTCCGCCAGGCTCTGCAGCAGGGCTTTGCTCATGAGCCCTGCGCCGAAGAGCACGAGGCCGACGCCGCTGCCACCATGACACGAGGGGGGTGCCGGGCTGATGGAGGCATCAGGCGCGGCCCCGCTTGGGCCGAGAGGTGCAGTCCTGATGTGGAAGGCGGCCAGTGGTGAGGGGTGGCTGGCAGAGGTGGAGGGCGTTGGGCTGTCCCTGTGTGCGGCGGTGATGGGGTGGTGGGGAGCCAGCAGCTTGTGGTAGGAGGGCGGGGAGGGGACCATGCTGTAGCCAGTGCTGGATCCAGTGGTGATGATGAAGGAGGGATGGGAGAGCACGGAGGGCACGTCCAGCGGCAGGGGCAGGCTCAGGCTCAGGCTGGAGTCGGGATCTGCAGAGCTGAGGAGACAGAGATCAGAGAATCAGAGAATATCCTGAGCTGGAAGGGACCCACAAGGATCACTGAGCCCATCTCCTGCATAAGAACGCCATCATATGAGGGCGTTGTCCAAACGCTTTTTGAATGGGGTCGGCTGAGACAGAGAATTAAAGAATCATTAAAGTTCGACAAAACCTCCAAGATCATCAGGGCCAACCTTTGACTGATCACCGCCTCATCAACTAAACTACAGCACCAAGTGCCTCCCACAGCTCCCTCGGCCGCCCCTCATAGGACTGACCCCCCAGACCCTTCCCCATCTCTGTGCCCTTCTCTGGACACGCTCTGGCCCCTCAAGGTTTCTTTTGTAGTGAAGGACAGGAGGTACTCGAGGGGCCTCAGCAGGGAGGGACGGGCACTGCCCTGGTCCTGCTGGGGACACTGCTCTGGGGTCGGGTGAGACTGAGACGGGGTGGGTGAGACAGAAACGGGGCGGGTGAGGCAGGGAAGGGCCGGGGGAGCCCCAGCAGGGTC
>VWZW01002793.1:128321-143040 GCA_013397115.1 Edolisoma coerulescens | reverse complement strand
GGGAGCGGCGGCACGGTCCCGCGGGGATGGGGCCGGGCGCTGCTCCGGGACGGAGCCATACCTTAAACGAGGGCAAAACACGGGAGTGCATCGCCGCCGAGCAGCGCGCCTGCCCCAGCGGTGCCGCACGGGCCCAGGTACAACTTACACAGGTACAGCAAGCACAGGTACAGGTGACACAGGAAGGGATCACACACACACAGGTACAACTTACACAGGGCCAGGTACAGCACACACAGGTACCCCCAGTGCTGCAGGAGCCATGGCCTTATTCCCCCCTGCACCCATTTCCATTGGAGCAGCTGGAAAATGCAGAGGTACCCTCTAGACTGGCTAAAGTAATTTATTAAATATGTGCAATAAAAATAACTGACATTTAACACAAGTGACTCCTTTTCTTGATAAAATCTCCCAGATTTCAATACTTGCTCTGGTCATCCAGCACTTAGAAACATGCAATTGCTATAAATTGCTCTCTTGGGGTAGTGGAACACCCCATCTTTTGGGATGAGATCAGCTCCCACACACATGGACAGGGGCTGCTCTGGAATAATCTCTGCAGTGACACAGATGAAAACACCTCAGATGACACAGGCACAGTTCACGGAGACAGATCACACAGAAACCAGCCCTGAGCTCAGGACCACACTTTCCTTGCTTTCCCACTGAGGTCCTGTTGTTGCCAAATCCAGTTTCCAGTCCAACACTTTGCAGACCTCCTTTTCGTTGCCCAGACCTGCACCTGTGCAATGGTTTTTCTCTGGAACATTTTGCTCAAGACTTCGTGGCACAGCATTAAACCTCACAGTGTTTTTCACCCCAGTGCTTATTTTGCCACTGCAGCAAACCCAGGTTATTTATTAAGGAACAGCCCCAGGAAATCCACCTTTAACGATGACACTGGTGGTACTACTGTGCTCTAAAAGGGTCCTTTCACATTCTAAAAAATTGCCATTTTATCACTGCTAAGTTATTTCCTTATCCAACCACAGAGCAGTTTTCATCCTTACACCTCTGAGCAAGATCAATGGTTATTTTGAGATATTTATTATTCATTCAATACAGAATCAGGCTCTCAATAGGAATCCATGTCACTAAAGGGAAAATAAAAACACCTATGAATTTGTTAATATATGTACATATATATATGTTCCTAATGTGTGTGTAATTATTGAGATATGTATTTGGAAGAGTCAGAGAAACAATTTATACAAATATTTTTGAAATCCAAGCACACTCATTTACCTGGAAAATCCAGAAGCTGGTAAGTGGGCTGCAAGCAAACTAGAAAAACTGCATTACAAAATCAGCTCTGTATATACAAAACAACACCACAAAGTCACTCCATGGGAGCAAAAACCCCCAAATTTCCCCTTATATTATCATCCCCCGTGCCCATGGTACCAATTCCATCCTGGAAAGCAACAGTTACAGGTAGAGATGTGAGAACTGCTGCTTTGGTACAAAGCTTCATGCCTTGGGTCTTAATAGACTTTGAAGCTGTCAAAGACACGTGCTGCAGTCTGTGGATTGTTGTTTTAATCGAGGTCTAACTAGAGAAGCTCAGTATTTGAGCTGAAAGTGCACTAAAGCAGGCAAAAAGGTCTAAATTTATTAATTCAAGCTCTTCAGGGCCCAACCAAGATTATTTTTTCGTTTCTGTAAGGGGCTGTTTCTTGGGGATACAGACTTGGAGGGTTTAGTTTAACCCTCCTGCCAAGTGGGCTCATAAGGCACTTGGTGCACAGCGAGAGAGGCCACGGTGTCCTGTCACCTCCCGCACAGTGGCACAACACAGGAGAACATCCAGCCAGCCCTCTGGCTTTTCCATTTGGTGCTAATTCCTGGGATTGAGCAGCGCTTTGGGTACAGCTCTGCTGCCTTTAGAACCCTAAATCTGGCACACACATAAGGCCAGGCTTCCCCCACGCCTGGCTCCTGTTCCTCGAGCACCTCGGGGGACCCAGGGAAGAGACTTCTCTCCCCTGACATAATTAATGTGCTTGAACCCATTGAATTACAGACATGGGATTGGAAAGGAGAGCAGAGTTATCTGTCAAAATAATGTTTGTGTCCCAGAACATTTGGTATTCCCAACATGAGCATTCCTAGGAGCAAAGCCCAGTGCTGCAGGGACAGCAACGCCAAGGGACGGCCGTGGGGATCACACCAGGCACTGCTCCAGGCTAAAAACTGCCCACAGAAAAGATGATACAAGTTACCCACAATTTTCAAATAGCTCTGAACAGCCACGTGCCCAGTTACCAAGACAAAGGAAGAAATACTTGTCCTGTCATCGCTTTGAGTATGTTTTGCCAGTGCTTTTATTTGGGCCCCCTCGGGTTCGGATCCTGCTTCCTATTGAAGGAGGTTGAAACTTTGTTCCTGAAGGACCCGGTTTCCTTAAACAGTAGCCACCTACTTTGGCTGTGAAGAGAAAAACAGAGATCATTACTGCAAGCACACCCAGTCCCAGCAGTGAACTTAATCCATCGTTTTGATTCCCAAGATCTGTTAAATCTGAATGACTGAAGCAACCAGAAGCTGGCAGGCATTGTGCCTCAGCATGTTCCACACCAGCAGTGGGCAGACTCAAGGGTCAGGGTTCCTTTTCTTATCTCTAGGAAATAGCTCTGGAATCAGAGCTTATCCAGGCAGGATTTGCTTCTGTTTCCAAATTCTAAGCATCAACAAACTAACAACTGACTGGCATCTCATTAGCCAGGACAAACAGCAAAGCTGAGGACAGACAGACAGAACTGTGGATCCAGTTTAAGACTGGAAAGTGCTGAGTTTAACCCCTGTGATTCATTAAGGTCAGCTGGAATGGGCAATTCCAGAGCTCCTTCCAGGAACCTGGAGTAGTGACATGCAGATATGAGCAAAATACAGCTCAGATAGAGCAGGTGAACTCTGAACATGCAGCTGACTAAAAAACTCCGAAGAGTCTGAAGGAGGAAAGGTTTGGATGTTACTGGCCAAAAGTTCTGGTGCTGCAGGCAGTTTGTTTAACTTCTGTGTTCTGGAAATAAAAGGATTTTCCACGTGTTTCATAAAGACAACTGTTAAAAAAAACACCACCTGACATCAGCATCAATGTCTCTTTGATGGTGAAAAAGCTGCACAATGATAAATCTGTCAAGTTCCTGGGTCTAGACTGGAAAGGAAAAGCAGTGCACAGCACTCACACTGTTCAGTTCACCCTGTAATTAGGATCAGATCAGCAGCCTTTGATTGGACACTAAAAGCTAAATCAGGCTCTGTTTCCCTGTGTCAGCGCTCAGGAGCTTTCCAGAACACTGTTCAGCTGATTGTTCTATTCATGGTCATCCTGTTCTGCAGAAAAAAAACCCTGAACTGATCAATTTATCAAATCTGCCAGTTTTCCCCACCAGCTGAGCTCGTGTCCTCCTTTAAACATTATTGTATTGCATGATTTTGGGAATTTGCTCCCCAAGCACACTGCTCCAGCACAAGGACTATCACTTAGCTCACACAAATGCAAACCACGAGTTACACAGACCCAGCTCTTGGGGATGAAACACTTTCCTTAAGCAAGTGTTATTACCATTAACTAATGTCTTACCAGGCTGCACCAGAATGGTTTTGTTCATGGGGGATGTCCTCCGCTGGTTCATTTTACAGCCATCTCTGTCCATCAGGTGAGATCTCCAGGCCTGAAGTCAATTACAAAGAAGTGATAGCACAGCTCCAGCAAAAGTAGCCAATGTCACATGGGGAAAATGGTAATTGTGTACAGACTTTATGGCAATGGCACTTTAATCTGCTTTTTCAAAGTATGAGCTCCTTGACATGAAATGGAAATTAATGTATTCATTATTTTAATATATCTTGAAAGGGATGTCACATTAAAACAACCCATAACAACATCAGAGGGAAGGGGGGGCCTTACCTCCTCTCCAGGGGGAAAGTTCTCATGGCACAGAGGGCAACGGTTGGCCACGTTTTCTGGTTTGGCAGCTGAAATTGTTTGAAAAATAATGTAAGAACTGCAAAGAGAGGCTAATTTCAGACAGAAGAGGAGAATTTGCATAGCAAGTAGCATAAAACTACCCCATGACTAACCCAGCTCCTGCCCCATTATCATTAACTGCTCCCAAAGAAGCCCCGTGTTTAATCATCTTCATCAAAACAAGACCAAAAGGAATCACAGAATCCAGAATTGCCTGGATTGGAAGGGACCTTAAAGACCATCCAGTTCCCCCTCGTCCTGTCACCCCAGGCCTTTGGAAGTAGTCTCTCTCCACCTTCCTTGTAGCCCCTTCAGGCACCGGAAGGCCACAATGAGGTCACCCCAAAGCCTTTTCTTCTCCAGGCTGAACAATCCCAATTCTCTCAGCCTTTCCCCAGAGCAGAGGTGACCCATCCCTCTGACCAACTTGGTGCCCATCTCTGAACTCATTCCAACAGGTCCACGTCCTTTCTGTGCTGGGATAGTGCTTAATCCACAGGGATATGGTAGAGATTTTCCAGTATTTTCACTCACCCTCCCCACACACATCCACAGAGGCCAAGCACTGCAAAACTCAGGCATTTATCCCCAATCTTTTCCCTCCTGAGGATTTACTTAGATCCCTAAGTCTGGAACACAAGCGGCCTGACTTGCCAAAGATCCCTGGTGTTGGAAAGTCTGAACTTGTCATTTTACACTATGTTCCACCTTCCTGTTCAGTTTGGAGCCACTCACGATTGCAAATCCTGCTCTTTGTGTGTCTGGGCAGCTCGTCCCTGGGCACGGCCTCCCTGCAGCGCGGGCACTTCCCAAAGCTGTCCCTCTTGTCACAGTCAGTCAGCAGGTGCTCCGTCAGGCTGGCGATCTCCAGCATCTGCAACACAGCCACCAAGGGTTGTGCTGAGCAAACAGGGATGGCATTCAAAAAAAACCATCGCTTTAGCCTCACCTTCCAAAATGACAAAGGGAAAATTCAATTTCTGTCCATTTATTAATTCATTTTCTAATGCTGCTCTTTTCCAAAAGCACTACCCAAATCACACAGGTGTGTTCAGAGCTCACCTGCCCGAGTGTTAAATATCTGACAGTGCCTCTAAACCAGAACAACAGCAGTCAGGGTCTTTAGCAGCTCTGAGAAGTTCAGTCTGACCTGTTTGCAGTGCTCACATCGGGTTAACATGGGACAGTGCTTCCAGTAATGCAGATCCAACCCTTCCTCTGTGAAGGACTTGCTCCTTTCACCACAAAAAATACACAAGCTGGGAAAAAAACACAAACATCAGTGACATCAGAGAGAAATGGATGAGCCCTGTTCCTTCTCTTCCAAGCTACTCTGAAAAACAGCCAATATCTTGAAGACCTTCTTTTCCCCGTGTAGTGCTGACCTGAGGATGGGGCAGGTACTGGGAGTAATTTCTGGTAAATACAACTATAGAGCATTTTTTCTTATAGAATTATTAATTCCACAAAAGTTCTGAGAGCAGCTCACCAAAACTGGCTTTCCTGGTTCCAGAATTTCCAAGGGCTTCCTCTACGCCCTCCCCCTACAAAACCCAGCAAAGCCACACCATATTTTTCCCTTATTTCACACTGGCAGCTGAACATTAAACTGTGGCTATTTCTTGTCCCACAAGCAAACACTCAGAAAAAAAAAGTACAAAGTCACACTATCCAAGAACTTTTAAAAAAAGCAGCTAGGACTGCCTGGTGATAATTCCAAATCTGTTAGAGGAGATTTTAGTTTTTATTGTTTCACTGCTGAAGGTATTAGCTTTGATCTACTGGAAAAATGTTATTACTGTTATGAGCTCACAGGTGACACCAAGTGCTTAAGGTGATTAGAGGCTCATCTCACTTACTTATCCAGGTAATTTTCAACAGAGGAAAGTTCCTCCTGAATCTTTGCTGCTGTAGCCTGGGGGCTTCCATATAGCTGGTAACCTGTAAGGACAGAACTATTAAACCAAGATCACATTTTAATTCATCTACGTTTCTTAACTCTAATTTGAAACTACCTACCTCGAATCTCTGTCTTCCGAAAATCAGATTCTTTCTCCTATCGAACAAAGAAATTTAACTCAGAAATTTGTCCTCCAGGGAGAAAGGGAACACACTATATTCTGATTTCTGTCTGGAATTTAAAATTTAGAAGCAGAGCCAATGCACTACAATGTTTGTGCTTCTGGTTCTAGGGCAAATCTCTTGTATTAAGGTATTATTTTATATTATAAAGGTATTATTATATTGTTATATTATAATAAAGAATCCAAATTTTACACTATGTTAGGAACAACAACACCCCAGATTTTAAGCTGGACTGCTGAGGAGGAAAGTCACCCAGGGTATGTCGGGAGTTTCTCTCTCTTTTTAATGAGACAACATCAATGTTTGTTATCTAAGTCCATGATACCCGAGGAGCAAAGGATTAAAAAAAGCTTAAACCGAAACGTGCTCACCTCTTGAGCTTCAACCTCTTCTAGTAGCTCTAACTTCAGAGCTGCTGGGTGGCCTTTTAGAACTTTCATTGCTTCCTTTGTCTGTTTCTCTGCTTCTGTTGCTGCTTTTCTCTGCACCTGGCAGGAAATAACTCTGTCAGTTCCAAAAGCTTTGGAACCATCCCTCATACACAAGAGATTGCAAAACACATCAGCACAGCACTCATGGTTGATGCAGGACAGGAAATCTCCTGCTTGGTTAAGTGATGGGTGTGCTACAGTGACACCTCCCTTCTCCCAAAGTCCTCTGCACTACCTCAAAGGAACACACAGCACAGCCTTTGGGCTTATTGTTCCCAAGGACTGAGAGCAGAAAATAGCATTTGAGCATTTTCCAAACTGCTTGTGCACTATTTCAGCAGTTCCATTCTGTATTCCTTGTTGGCTTTATTTCCAAGAGAATTCACTGAGCCTTCTACACTAAGGAACATCAACCACACACCTAAAGACACTCTGCTACCTGTGCAGCTTCCAACCCAGCCATGAAATCAGGATACCACTCAGCCAAATGCCATGTCTGAAGTGGCCCTGGACGTCCTGCTCTCTCATTACATACCCTCATTTCAGGTTCAGAAGATTTCCCATCGATTTTGGCAAAGCCATCAAAGAGGGTTTTGTAGCGCACGGTCCTGCGGGCGCCGGCGTCGTCCGGAGGGAGATATTCCAGCACGGCTGCCCTGTGCTCCCTGTACATGGCAAAGATGATCCGCAGCACCACCTCACGCACCTCGTGGGCCCTGTGCTCCAGAGCTCCTGTGGCAAACTGGATATAATTATAAAAAATTATGTCTCTCTTTTCTCGCATTTTTAAGGATTCGTTAATGAGTGCAAGACTCTCCTGCAGCAGGAGAAATCTTCCTACAAGACAGGTTTTGCAAACACTTCTTAACCCACTGATTCTTTTTTCCTCATATCTTGGTTCAGAGAATCCTAGAGTGGTTTGGGTTGAAAGGGACCTTAAAGCTCATCTCATTCCACCCCATACCATGGGCAGGGGCACCTCCTGCTAGGCCAGGTTGTTCCAGGCCCTGCCCAACCTGCTCTAAAATTACCATCACTGTTGATCAGAGGAATACACCTCTTCAGGAATTCTCAAGCACTCCAAACTAGCCAGACAAGCCCCCAGAAAACCATCAGAAAATCCTCCATGTGCTGTAACCTCAACCTCTTACCTTCATGACGTTGTTGATGGTAAACCCGGAGTTTTCAGTCCCCATGGCTCTCAAGAGAGACTCCACCAATTCCACGTGACTCATTGCCAGGTGTGGTGGGGAGTTTGGTTTTAATGTTTTAACCAGGTGGACTGGAATAATCTGGAGAGGTTTCACTTCAGGGTACAGTGCCATTTCCTAGAAACACACAGAGTCAGTGAGCAGGCAGATGCTGGATGAGGACAATTACCTGTCTCTGCAAAGGAGCTTTCTCATCTCTGCAGGGCACTTGCAACAAAGAACACAGGAGCCACACCTGCAGCCACAGCAGGTACCCCCAGGCTGCTCCAGGTGACCCTCTCTGCAAAGGGGGTTGGACTGGGTGATCTCCAGAGAGCCCTTCCAACCCCAGCTATTCTGTGATAAGATTCTGTGATAAGGTTCTGTGGTAAACTGTAACACTTCACAGCAGCCAACCCTGGTCTCACAGCCCACTCTGATCAGGTGTTTCCCACCTGTGAGCTCCCAAATTTGAAGGGAAACACCCACCTGGATGAAGGTTGAAGCCAGAAGACGGAGACGGGAAGAAGAGTCTCCTGTTCTAGAAAGCAAGTGTGGCAGGGTTTTTTCCACACAATGAGAAGTTTCCAGCTTTCCTAGTTTGTGTTTTGGTATATATTGGGTAATGATCATTTTTAGAAGTTTCAGGGAGGCCTGAAAAACCTAAGTTAAAAAGAAAAAGGAAACACTGAGGAAAAAGAACACAGAGCCCCCTATGTTCAGACAATACAGTAAAATCTATTCTTCATCTGGAATTTCAGTAACATCCTTAACAGAAGCTACTTCAGACAACTCTCTTCCAGAACACCTGTTGCTAGGACTTAGGAGAAAGGCTTCAGAAATTGTTTTATAAAGAGTAACAACTTGATTTTCTTCTTTTCTTCTTATTTAAGGTTTATTTGATGCCAAATTGTCCTTCAGCTAAGTGCAGTCCCTTGAGCCGGAAACTAAAAGTTACTTCATTGCTGCATTTCACCTTTAACAAACAAAAAGGCCCAACCCCACTGCACATTTACTGCACCAGCAGATGTTTCTCAAGCTCGTGGCTCAGCCCAGGGTAGTGTTCCCACCTGCTCAATGCCAGATATTGCCCAGTTATTTTAGAGTTTTGAGGGGTTTTGGGTTTGGACTTAGTCAACAGCAGATTTATAAACTATTTGTTCAAAGTATCTCATCCCCACGGTTCTGCAATTTTGGCTGTCAGTTCTTCACTGGAGCATCCAACCTATCCCAACTTACTGAACACACGGTGTCTTTGATGGCCCTTTCCACAAGAAAAACAGCAGCCCTCAGCATGTTCCTTAAATCCTCCTTTGGAGTGTCCACTGACACTTCCATCAGCTTCTGGTACACAGCCAGTAACGCGTCCTCTCGATACGACCAAGTTCTGGAATACGCTCCTGAAACCTGAGCACAGAACAAGTTTATCTCTTAAAAGCTCCCTACAGCTATTTCAATACATATTTAAATTTATACAGAGAACCAGCCTCAAAAAAGAACATATGAACTGAAGCATGACATCCCCAGGTGTTCCCCACAGGAACCTGGCTTTATTTAAAGCACACATTTTGGAATGCGATGAGCAAAATGGGATTAACAGGTCAGGCTCCTGGAGCCCTTCCAGGCACAGTGAGGGTTTCTCTCCCTGCAAAAGACAGTGGCAAGTTATGGGTATTCTGGACCAATACCCTAAGGCAGTCTGCTGGATCCTGCCTGTTTATCAGCACACCAAGTAATCGATCATCAAAGCCACAGATTTGTAGAAATGCTGAAAGCAGGCATCCATAAAGCCAAGGTCAAATTTTAAGCTCAGATTTCTAAATAGCAGCTCTGATCACATAAAAATCCTCTCAATTTAACTCAACACAGAGCACAATAAACCATAGGTTTGTTTTACTGGGGTTTGGGTTTGTTTTACTGGTATTTACCAAAGTCTCTCCAAAAACTTCCACGACAGGGCTGGCTTCCCTCAGTGCCTTCTCCGTGAGTGGTTTGGGCTCCCCAGGAATGCCAGTCCTGGGAGCATCCCCCACGTCCTCTTCAGTCACCTCTGGCTCAAGGTAGGCAACAGCTTCATCCACCTGCTTGCAGATGGTCGGGAGAGGCCTCTCATCGTAAGGTAAAAATTCAACCTAGCAGAAAAGATAACATTTGTTGCTCTGGAAATGACTCAGATGTGAAGTGGTTTTATCGCTAATTGGATTCACCTCGGTGCAATTTTCTCACATCAAAGCAGCGTCACTCCCCAGTTAACCATGAGAATAACCCCACTGTTTGGAAGGCTGGACATCAGATTGTTTGCTCTGACAGATTTCTGCAGTAACAGAGGGAACACTACTCACGTTTTCCTTGGAAAACGCTTCCTTGGAGGTTGTGGGCTGAGTCCGAGGAGAAAGAGGGGACTGGTAGGGAACAACAGACTCAGAAGAAGTGCGATCCACCACCTGCTCTTCCAGCACAGACTCTGCCCTCTGGAGCTCTCCTTGGGGTGGGTCTGCAGGCTCAGGAGGGGAGCTCTGGGGGCTCTCAGTGCCACTCACGGACCCCAGAGGTAACTCAGGTGGTTTTCGGATCTGAAAAAGGGAAGGAGATTTTTACAGCAAGGCTAAAAATGTGCTAAAATCAGTCAGTACAGCTACAACTCTGTCAACAGATTTCAGGGGGTTTCAAGTAAATATTAAACCTGGCTCACAGGTGTGTCATCATTCCCACTGGATGAAGCTTGATGAAACAGTCAGAAAATAATTCTGTGTGGGTGCATGTGTGGAGAGATTATAAAACTCCCTGTTCTGAGAACATTACATAACTGTATGTATATAAAAAAATCACATGGATTCTGTATGGTTAGCCTTGATACCAGCCTAAGCCTCCTCTACCTCTCCAAAATAGGAGAAAGTACCTTATTCATCTGCATCAGGTAGCCTTGAAATAATGCAAAACATTCAGGATTCCAATGCCATTTTCTTGAGACCTCAACAGTTTAATGTGATTTATGGAGACTAAGCATGGTCATAAAACACCACATTGAGAGTCTTAGGTTGGGGAAATCCCCAATCCAAACAGAAAACTGAGAATCTTTAGTAAATCTCAAAATTTCCATTAACCTGTGAATTAAGTTGGGTTGCTCTGCCATTTCTATTTAGAACACCCTCCTGAGTTTGGACTAACAGCACCCACCAGCAGCTGTGCATCCAGGAGGTCGTGCAGCTCCAGCTGCTGGTACACCTTCAGCCTGTACTCGTCCATCTGCTCCTTCTTCTTCTTGGCAAGGTCATAATCCTCCTTCTCTACCGCGTAACGCTTCTCCACCTCGTACCGGCCGAGTCGCTCCCCCACCTAGGATTGGTACAAATCACCCTGGCATCATATTCCTGCACATTCCTTGGGATCACTTTACTGAGCATTTCTTGGAATCACCTTACTCTACTTGTTTCATTAGTCGCAGCCAAATCACTCAATCAAGCGATCTGATTTTAAAATTATTCTTTTGGGAAACGTATCGAAAATCATTACGATTCCACACAAACAGCAAGGCCCTGATGGGCCACTGGAGCACTGCTCCACTTAGGAGACAGAGATCTTTCAACAACACCTTCTGCAAGTCTGCAATGGCCTGTTTGAGCTTCTTGGCGTGGTCGTAGCACTCGTGACGCACAGCTTCCCGCTTCTTCTCATCCAGCCTCCGGATTATCTGAGCCACCTCGGGGTCCTGGTACATGTCAAAGGCCAAATCGTCCAGAGGTGAAATGGAGTCACGTTTCCTGAAGGCATAAAATGAATAAAATAATCTACATTAAGCCAGGCTTCTCTTTTCATTAGCAAGGAATTAACAAAACACAGAGACCAACAACTACTCCACCCCGAGCAGAGGTTTTGCCAGGGAATACGCAAAGAACATCCTTACCCAAGGTAAGTTCCATCTAAGGCAGGGTCATCCGATTTAATTCCCAAGTAGTGATCTATCAGCTTCTCTCTGGAAGGCTTTGGAAGGGTGGAAAAAAAAATCTTAATTCACATTCACTAACATCAGGTGTGTGTTCAAGACAGAATTCTGACTTTCCACAACCAACATTAGCTCTGCAAAGCAGAGCACTTTTGCCTGGGGGCATATTGAAGCAAGGAGAAGCTGAAAAGGAAAACATCCCAACTAATCATATTTTAATTTTTGTACTCCCATATTAGGGTCAAAGTTCTTGCTTCAAGAGAACATTAAAAATAACTTAATGCAACACAGCTCTGCTACAGCACAGAACTGGCAGAAGAAAGGTTCATCCCCTTACTCCAGGAACCTGTTCTTGAGGAGATGGAGCATCAGTAAAAGGACAGGGATGCTTTGCACTCACACTGCTCATGCTGTCACTGCCACAGTCTGCTGGATCCCCAATGATGTTCACAGCTACCAGGGCAACCTGCAGAGATTCACAGAAAATGGAAATGTGTAAGGCTCATTCCTCTTTTCTTGGAACAAAAACCAGGGCCTGTGCTCAGCAGGGTGGTATGGAAGCAGAGAGAAGCACTGAGTGCTAAATGTGCCTCCTGCTCCACTGAAAATGTATCACCAAATCTACAACCCCATTGTGCTGTTCCCTTTCCTGGCCTGGGATGGAACTGAAACGAGTCCCTGCAGAACTGAGGCAGGTGTTTGTGTGTCTGTACCATGCTGGCTGTGCAACGCCTTCACTTAATGCCACAGCAGGTCTAAAACACTCAAGAGTGGCTTTGTGACCCCAAAGCTGTTCTCAAAGGGAGTTCCTTGTCCTCCACACAGACTCTGCTATGTGGGCTAAACCTCAGCACAAACAAGAATGACAGAATGTGCCCTTGACTCGTTTCCTCTGGATGAGGTGCATCCACCTGATCCCAGCTCACTTCTAACCTGTTATTTGTGGTTTGTGCTTTAAAACAAACTAAAATAAATACAGGAGCTTTCAACCAACATTTTTTGCTTCTACAAACCAAGGGAGCAGATTTCTGTGCCTGCTCTTTACTAGGGAAGTGTCACCTAGGTTACCAGGTAAGGACTTTTAACTCACCTGACCGTACAAATTGTATTTATTGGCGTAATTTTTATGGAAAATCAGCTTCAGGTACTGGCCAACTGCATCCATGTACACAGATTTCAACTCTCGAGCTCTGAAATCAGTCTTCTCATTGTCTGAGAGAGGGACGTAACTGGGAAGGAAAACATAACACGTGAGCAGAGGATACATCCAAACACACAGGTGGATTTCTGCTCCTCAGGTTTAAAATTCCCTCACAACTGAAACAACTGGTGCTATTACCCAGCAAGGCAATTCACCCGCATCTCCAGCTTTGTCACAGAGCTGCACAAGCCCAGGATCTCTCAGCTGCTCACACAGCATGTCCACATCACACACAACCCACACTGAGGATTATTTTCTCCTGAAGCTTTTCTGATCAAGACAATAAACTCACTCAGAACTGTCTGACTCACCCGAGTCTCTGAAACCTCTCTGACTGATACGGAGCAAAGTATTCGGGCAGACTCTCACTGATGTAGAACTCAATTTTGCTTGCAATCATGTACTGGTGAGCGAGCAGCTGCAGCTTCCGGATCCGACACCTCTCCACCAACTGCAGGATGATTTCCTGGGGGTACTGACAGAGCCTGAAAGAGACACAGTTTCTGAACTGAATCATCCTTTTAAAGAGGACTTCACTCCCAACTTGAGCAACATTTAATTACGGAACTTTCAAGTTATCAATTGTAAGCCAACATTATAAATATTGTAGGAAAAATCCCAAGAGTAGAGAGGAAACACTTTTCCCTTCCCTTTACTGCATACGTGTGTTATGCTCAAGTGCCCCACACATATTTAGAGCATGTGCTGAGACAAATGGATTTTTCATACGAAGCCAAAGAAGTTCCAAACTCCAAGACTGCCAAGAACAAAAACAGTTCCCATTTTAATTTTCCAGGACTTTATTTAAGTGCAATGCAATGCCTTTAGGTGTTAACCAAGGTGCTTTTTTCTCCCAGGATGAGGATTCCATGGGATTAAAGTAACTTTTTTTGCTTTATCAGTTTGGTTTGGGATGCTGTAAACTGCTCTGACCATGCACAGCACATCTGCCACGCATTTTAAACTTGGTGCTTCAGGTGCTCCAAGACCATCCCCTCACAGTACCTGGGCGACCGCCACCCGTTCACTGTTGGCGCGTGAACCATCAGCTCCCGAGCGCTGAACCCATCCTCGTGTCCTGACGAACTGACCACGGTGAAACCAATCTTGTGTGGCATCCTGGGGAGCTGAGCTGGTCACAGCCACGGCCTTCAAGCTTAAACTCATCCCTGGGACAATGATAAAAACCCACTGAGACACTACAGTCAAAGAATTGCATCCTGTGGTCTGTCAAGTCAGTAGATAATGAGAGCAAATATATATTCCCTTTAATTAACACTGGCATCATAAGCGTTCTTACGGTGCAGGTTTGATTAGTGCTGAGCAAAACGAGGATTTAGCTCACTTACGGAGCAGTCTGCCAATAAATTAAACCTGCTAATCCAAGATGGAGCTTGAAACTAAGAGCTCCAAATGCATACAGGAGCAACCGGTACCAAACCTGTACCTGTACTATGCTCTGTGTGTTGGAGCCAGAGGAAAAAAAAAGCGAAGAACAAGGTCAGTTTAGTCTCTTTGAGAAAGCCACGCACCCACCGCGGCTACTGCTGGGGACACAAGGCAAGCACCGGGCCCGCCGCCGCCCGCCCCGGGCCGTGCCGCTGTCAGGGCACCACCCCCGGCCCGTCCCTCCCTGCCCCGGCCGGCCCCGGCCCCGCGGGAGGCGCAGGCCCGGAGGGGTCACGGCCGCCCGCTCCGGGGGGAC
This sequence comes from Edolisoma coerulescens, assembly GCA_013397115.1. Taxonomy (NCBI): domain Eukaryota; kingdom Metazoa; phylum Chordata; class Aves; order Passeriformes; family Campephagidae; genus Edolisoma; species Edolisoma coerulescens. Next base: position 128,512 of record VWZW01002793.1, on the reverse strand, counting down.
GGCCAGGACGGGCGGCGGACAAAGCACGCGGGGGCCCGGCGGGACCTCGGGGGGTCCCCGGGGCGGAGGGAGAGCGGAGAGCGGGAGGGAAGCGCCGGGCCCGACCCCACCTGCCTCAGCGCGGCCCCATCGCCGCTCTCACGGCAACGCGGCCCCGCCGCGCAGGCGCCACCGCCCCGCCGGCCCCGGGG
>VWZW01002793.1:116452-128210 GCA_013397115.1 Edolisoma coerulescens | reverse complement strand
CGTGCGGGACCGGGGCTACCCGTGCCGCAGCTGCGGGCCGGGGCTGGAGCTGCCCGCTGCGACGCGTGCGGAGCTGCTGCCGGTGCGGTGCGGGGATGCCCGGAGCCGGGGTCCCGCCCGCCGCTCACCCGCCCGCGGGGCAGCTTCCCTTGCCAGGCAGCCGCCTCTGCCTCTACGAGGACGGGACGGAGCTGACCGAGAGCTGCTTCCGAGCGCTGCCGCCGCAGACGGAGCTGGTGCTGCTGGGCCCCGGGGAGAGCTGGCGGGGCTGTGAGTGCGGGGCCGGGCGGGGGGCGCGGGGGCAGCGCCGGCGCCGGGGGCTCACCGGTGCCGCCTCTCCTGCCCCAGGTGCCAGCGACATCGAGCGGCTCCTGGCCGCCTTCTGCAGCCAGCAGGACGCTGTGCTGGAGGCTGCGCGGAGGCTGCTGACGGACGAGCGGGCTCCCCACAGGCAGAAGCTGCTGGCGGATCTCATCCACAACCTGAGCGAAAACATCCTGGCCGAGGAGAAGGAAGACGACAAGAAATGGTTTGAAGGTGTGTTTGTTGCCACAGGAAGCTGCTAAGGGACTCCCAGGTCTTGCTCTGCTCTAAAAAGTTACTTCTGTTAGTTTTGCTGCTCTTAAAGCAAAGTTTGGGAGCTCTTCTGGATGGTGGGATTGGGTACTTGGTCAGGGGTTTAGTTATCCCTTCCATTAGCATGTGTCTTTAGGTTTCTTTAAAGTATATGCATGTTTATTATCAGACAACGTTTTAAAAAAATGGTGTTCCCTACTGCTTTATCAAAGATAGCTCTGGAATACATTTTCCCCCATTAATATAAATCTGTATTTATGATGTTTTAATGATTTGCTAATAGTATATGGATAACTTGCACACCTCTGCCAGCTAACCTTGCTTTATGTTCTCTTTACGCTCTGCAAGTCTTCCTTCTCATTCCCAAGCCATTACTGCAGTTCTTCCCCAACAATTCTGGTTTTTTTTCACAATCTCTTGGTGTTCCACATATATACAGTAACAAGAAACATTTAACAATACCAGCTACTGCTCTCTCAGCAGATGCTCTACAGCATTAAGTGCTGAGAGCAGGGTAGTCCTGAACCAGTAAAATAAAAATGGGAAATTAAAAAACCTGTGCATCCTGAGTTAGTGAAAAGCCAGGATGAACTCCCAGCTGGGCAGGAGCTGTGCTGAGATACAAAACAGTCTCGTTCCCTCCAGGGCTGGAGTCTCGGTTCAAGAACAAATCCAGCTACCTGCGGCACAGCTGTGAGAGCAGAATGCGGGGCTACATGAGAGAGGTAAAAGTTTCTGTTGAAGTAACTTATGTCAAGCTGTAACAGTAATTCTGTGGCCACAGGAATATAAAGTACTTTTACTGTGTAACATTGTGACTGTAGAAAAGAGCCTCAGGCTGCCACAGGAACCGAGGAGTGATTGCTGGGTTTCCCCCCTCTAGGTTAGTGGTTTTATTTCAAACGTTCATCCTGCAGCACGAGACGCCTACAGAGGGATAATCGACCTGATGGCAGATAAACTGAAATCTGTGAAGTACAACGGGTGCTACTTTGACAGAAGGGAGGAGGAGGAGGCAGCGCGCCTGTGCACCGCAGAGGGGTGGTTCTCCTGTCAGGTACCTGCAGCCTTCCTGAGGAATCACGGAATGGTTTGGGTTGGAAGGGACCTTGAAGATCGTCCCATTCCATCCCCTGCCAAGGGCAGGGACACCTCCCACTGTCCCAGGTTGTTCCAAGCCCCGTCCAACCTCGCCTTGGACACTGCCAGGGATCCAGGGGCAGCCACAGCTTCTCTGGGCACCCTGTGCCAGGGCCTCCCCACCCTCACAGGGAACAATTCCTTCCCTATACTTAAGTTTCCCCTTTCTACGTTTGAACCCATTCCCCCTTCGACATCAGAGGAAGGAAACGGCTTCCTGGGTGCAGTGTCAGGCTGGGGGGGATGTGGGGTGCAGGATCACTAGCAGGTGGCATGACCACGCTGGGGTGACGAGTGTGACACCTTTCACAGGGCCCTTTCGACAGAGACGACTGCCCGTGTAAGCATTCCATCAACCCCTACAGCAACAGGGAGAGCAGGATCCTCTTCAGCACCTGGAATCTCGACCACATGTACGTACAAAGCGTTAATCCAGACTTACCTGTGTCGTGCCCTTCAGCTTCATCACAAAGGTTTAGCCTCAGTCCCTTCCCCCTGCTGTGCAGTCAGCTCTGCTGTGAATATGTTGTGAGAAAAGGTGCTGGGATGCTGCAGCTGTTCTGAGAACAAAACCCTGAAAAGAGATGAAATGCTGCCTCTCATTAACTGCTTTGCCTCTGTGCAGATTTTCTTTGTGTGGAACCCCTTCACACTGCACTATCTGTGTGAATTCTCCTCTCTGGCAAAACCCCCTCTGACCCATTTCAAATGTAGGTGTGAAGCAAACAAGATCTGCTAAACTGATTTCCTTGGGGAAAAAAAATCATACACCTAGTTATGGAGAAAGAATTCCAGTTCTGCCTGGCTCTGAAAGGAAGATGGAGGCTTGATTATTCTGAAAAAAACTCTTGATGGCAATATTGTCTTCTCTTTTGTATCCCCAAGAATTGAGAAGAAACGTGCTGTTGTCCCAGAACTGGCAGAAGCTGTCAAAACACGAGACGGGAGAGAAGTGAACTGGGAATACTTCTATCAGCTGCTGTTTACCCTGGATAATTTAAAACTCGTACATATTGCTTGCCATAAGAAAACCAATCATAACCTCAGCTGTGACAAAACCAGAATATACAGAAAGAGGAAGCAAACCCATGAGATTTCCTAGCGCTGTCTCTGGAAGGGACCTGCTGCTTTTTTCAATCATGTCAGTGTGTTGTTTTTAAATAGCTCCAATTTCTTAAATAAGAACTATTTGAGAGTCCCTGGCACAAGACTGGCTGGGTAACCCAACCAGAACCTCTCAAAGCACACTCCAATATCCCATTTAATTCTCCTCTCCTGCCTTCCCACTCCTTACAAGCTTCCCTCAGCTCAAATCAAGTGTGATAAAGGTACAAAATGAGCCAGAGGCTGACACTGATTCTACCCTGTCATCTCTGGCCAGTGTTGGCCCAAAACTCACAGTACACAGCAATGAAACTTGGATAAAACATTTCTTACAAACCAGTCTGCAGGGGCTCATAGATTGCTATTCTTCTGAAGATTAAGCCAAACCAAGAAGGATTTAGAATCATGTTTTTACTCTGTGCCTTTTGCAGGTAGCAACCAGTGTATTTCAGGAATGCCAAAGGTGATGCAGCAGCAGAGCTGCCACCTCACCTGTGCCAAACTCCTGCCCTCACCCCTGACTGCCCCTTTGCCATTGTTTCAGACGTGCATCTCCCAGAACGAAGAGCATATCCCCACATTTTTGCTTTTCCCACCTTTGTTTGCCATCTTCCCTGCTGATCTCCTTTCTAACACTTTCTGCCTCTCCAGCTTGAGTTTGCTTGAAGCACCAGCAGCAAGGACAGCTATAATGATCATGTTTACAGTAATGTTTACTCACTGCCTTGGAGAATATTGCTTTGGTAAAACGTTTCCTACCTCAGGCAACAAATCACAAATGGTTCCGTTTTTTACTTGAATTTTTTTTTTAATACCAGCTGATAGCAAATGAACTTTTGGGATTGTCAGTGTAAATCGTATGAACTTTTTAAATAAAAAATGCCCCCACATCTCTGTGTGTGTGTGTGAATACGTGGAGGTACACGAGAGATTAATCAGGTGTGACAGACCATGAAGGGAAACATGTTTATGAATGGAGCACCAGCTACTTACTGCTCTGTAAATAACCAGGAAAAGCTCTGTTTTCCCCCCTATTGTTGGTCCTGGACCAGTTAGTCCACATGGAATTGTGTGGAAATGGTATTTTTGCCTCAGCCCAGAATTACTGGGTCTTGGCAGCTTTGCTACAGAGAGTATTGATTTATTTTAAACAACAAACTCAGTCTCCTCCCAAACACTGTGAACTGAAAAGTAAGGAGATGCATTTTAAACACAGGATGTCCAATTCCACTGCATGGAATCGATCCAGCTTCCCTTCCTGCACTGTTTGACACCGGGGAGGGCAGCACTGGCAGGATTCTGGTGGCAAACCCAGTGTCACCCGTGTGGCACCTGTCCCCCCAACTGAAAATGCATTTTGCACAGTGAAATGAATGTCTGTGTGTGAAACTGTGTTTGCTAGAAAGAGGCAGCAGCAAACACAGCACTGAAGGAATGCTGGGAGGAGCTGCTGCAACACAGAGCTGGGCTGGAACCATGAATATGCGATTAAAAAATCTGGATTTTTCCGTGTTACAGAATTAGAGTGAAAAAGAGCCAAGAAATATCTTTGACAGAAACAATGCATCAGCTGGAGTGGAAATGGGAATGCATTACCATGCCATGCATATGCAATTTGTTTGCCTTACAACTTTTGAATGTTTAACAGGCTCTAGCTGTAGAAATTAATATTTATTTAAACCATCTGCTGATAACATTTTGTCTCTATTTTTAGAAACATAGAAGGAGTTATAACAATAAATATCTGGAAGCTTATTGCATAATCACACTTTCAAAGAAATATTCCCACAAACACTGGGTGAATTAACAGTTCCTGGAATCGGCTGAGGTTGCTCCTTTTTTTTTAAACATGCAGAGGGGGCTGCCCCACAGCCTTCGCAATCTTCCTCTGTCCATCAGATCCAAGGGATGGTATTCCTTGTTTATCACCACCAAAGCATTTGTTTCCAAAATCCCTGCTGGAAATCAGTTGAAAATTGAGGAGGGACAACACTTAGAGCAGAAGGTGGAGGGAGGAGGCAGCACCACAGGGTGGGTGTTTGGGGAGCTGACGTGCAATGAAAACGCGCTGAACTCCCAGAGATGAGCACACTGAACCCACTCTGACATCCTGCATTTCATTTTGCCAGCAGAACTGCATTTTAGAGGTTTAATTGGTCCTCGGTTAGGTGTAAACAACCCACACAAGGGAGACCCTTGACCTTCTTTGTACCAGGGAGTCAATTTGCTCCTTTATTACCTGGATGCCACAGACATCGCAGGATTAAAAGAGAAAGAACCTTGTTCCAGCATCCTTTTCTTGACTATTTTGAAAAGAAAGGAGTGAAAACAAATATTTCCTCAAGACAGAGGCTCAAATTTACGAAAAAGCTATAAGAACTTCTATTTTCCCTGGGGTTTTTTCCTAAATATCAGTGGTAAAGTGCTAAATTATAATTTAATTCCAAATCACTGAAAATTCAGTCTTTGCCCCAGATAACCACTGGAATACTGTGTCTGCCAATTCCAGCAAAACAAACTCTCCCAGTTCTCTCCCTGAGAAAAGGCAAACAGACACCTCACGTTACTGGCACAGCCATTGCCATGTGGTCGCAAAGAAAAAGAAGAAGGGTTTAATTTGTTTAGTTTGTTGTTAGACAACATCCTCTTCCTCCTCCTCCTCTTCATCATCATCATCATCTTCCTTTGCGATGAAATGGAGCTTCCTGGCTTCTCGCCTGCTCCTCGTCATGCTTGGGAGCACAACTGCTGGGAGATCCTGGAGGGCAAAGATCAAATCAATAAGGAAATCTGTGGTGGCAAATGGCAGAACTCCTGCCTCCACCAGTTCCCATCCTCCCTCAGCTGACATGGGAACCAGCCCTCAGCTTGGAAGCAGTGGCACAAACCCAAAGCTGAAGCTGAAGGGCTTTGAGGGGAGTCTGCCCAAACCAGATCCATGGGCAGTCTCAAGACTGGCATTCCTTCCACAGGTGTGAGAGGATTTGCAGAGGGTGAAGGGCTCCCTAAACAAATCCTCACTGCTCCCTAAATACCACAGGAAACACCTAAAAGACGGTGGCATCACTTGCCCCAAAGTTATGCTTGTTAGAGGGATTCAAATTTAAAGCTCTTGGATCAGTTCAAAAGCTGAGGTAGACAGAAACCAGTTTCCATTCCAAACTATCCCAATGCAGCAGGGCTGGAACTGCATGATCTTTAAGATCCCTTCCAACTCAAGCCATTCTATCATTCTGTTAAGAACCACAGACTACCAAAAATCTATTTTGCCCACAATGCTGTGTGTCCATAATGTCATTATCAGTAAAAATACCTATCTTACAGAACTGGACTAAAAAATCTAAATAAGAAAGATTTTACATCTGAAATTAATTTGGCTAGGCAAGTAATTTCATCTCTGACGGAGACAATTCTATCTGGGATACAGGGGTATGACTCCAGATATCCAACAACACTGGTCAAGTTCACCAAGAGTTTTGATGCAAATTTTAAGCAGACCAGGGCTGAGTCTAAAGCAGGAACAGACTCATCATCTCACCAGCTCAACATCTCCAAAGAACCGGTGCACTGGCATGGGCTGGTTGCTGTCCTCGTCCGAGAGCCCGCTGCTGTGCTCCAGGAGCATCGGCCTCCGCGGGCGATCCGCGTCCTCCGAGGCGGCCCCGTCAAAGCTCCCACAGCTGCTCTCCTCTTCGCTGAACGCGGGATGGTGGTGCAGAAACACACCCATTTTTAATGGAGTACCGCTGGATTTTACTGCGTGTGGCTCCAGAGAAACATCCTGCTCCTTTTCCTGCTTCCCTTCATCAGTCTCTGGAATGCTTTCATCTTTTTCCTGTTGGATTATACTGCTGTCTCCTGGATCTTCTGAACCCACATCCCCATCAGATGTTTTAGGTGTTTCCCCCAGTGCAGCAAGGTTTCCACTTTCACATGTGAGTCCATCTAGCTCTGATTTTAGACTGCTTTTTTCACATTTCATCCTCTTTGCGGGTTGCCCTTCAACAGCTTCATGTGATGAACACTGTTAGAAAAAAAGACAAGATCCTAAAGCTCACTTGAAATAAAGAAGAATAAAATCACCGTATCTCTTTAGTTGCAAAGCTGGCTGTGGAACAGAGGGGCTCCACCACATGAGTGGCATCTTGATCCAAACCTTCTAAGAAAAGTAATTAGTAGAAAGTGCATGTGAAGAGAGGAAAAGAGGAACAGACAGCTTACATAAACCACAATGTACAGTCCATCACCAGCGAGTGGAAAACACTTCTCAGAGAATAAACTAGCACCGTACAGGTCAATCACCATGTTCTTATTTTCTTAAGGATGATGCTAATAGGAATTACTGTGCCAGGCCTGACTGTCATCACCCGGCAGGGCGAGCGGCTCAGTCTGCTCTGCATTTCTGCACTGGCACAAACAACGTCGCGGGAGGAAGTGGGAACGGCGATAAATTTACTCAAATTCTCCTGATAATTCCCACATCGTGATGCTCAGACTGTAGCTGGTAATAATTCCCTGCGATCCCCTCACGCTGTGACCGCCCGGCCCCGCGGCCTTTCTCTCCCACACCAGCCCACCCGGCCCCGTCCCTCGTACCGGGCTCGCCGTGTCGGCTGCTTCCCCCGCGGGCTGTGCAGGGTCGGCTGCCGGGGCCGCCTTCGTGGAGCGCCGGGCCCGGTGCTGNCGCTCGCCATCTTGTGGAGCCGCTCGGCTCAGGGGCCTCGGGGCGAGCGCCGGCACCGGGCTGAGGGCACCGGGCACTGGGCTCCGGGCACCGGGCTGAGGGCTCCCGGCACTGGGCACCGGGCTGAGGGCTCCGGGCACTGGGCACCGGGCACCGGGCTGAGGGCTCCGGGCTGAGGCCTGAGGGCTCCGGGCACTGGGCACCAGGCTGAGGGCTCCGGGCACCGGGCTGAGGGCTCCGGGCAAAGGGCAGCCTCATCCCACTCAGTGAGGTCGGGGAGCCCACGGCCCTCACACACAGCAGCCCCTCACACACAGCAGCCCCTAGCTGGGACCACAGACAGCATCCCCTTAACAGAAGCTTTGGCAAAGTGAGCATAAAGCAGCTCGTCACAGGTCACAGAATCACAGAATGGGGTGGGTTGGAAGAGAACTTGAAGGCCATCCAGTGCCAACACCCTGCCATGGGCAGGGACATCTTCCACTATCCCCAGTTGCTCCAAGCCCCATCCAGCCTGGCCTTGGACACTTCCAGGGATGGGGCAGCCACAGCTTCTCTGGGCGGCCTGTGCCAGGGCCTCACCACCCTCACAGGGAAGAATTTCTTCCCAATGTCCAATCTAAACCTACTCTCTATCCGTTTGAACCCATTCCTCCTTGTCCTGTCACTACAGGCGCTTGTAAATAGTCTTGCCCCATCTTTCCTGTAAGTTCCCTTCAGGTATTGGAAGGCTGTAATTACAGTTTCTGAAGGGAACTTACTGACCTCCCTCTCAGCTGCTGCTTGGGGAAAAACCCATCCCAATCCTGCCTGGGAACTATGTAGCTTATAAACATTTGATATCTTTTGCTTCCCATTGTGTCTCACACTGGAGCAGCGCTTGCTCCCATTCAAGACGTGGTCGGAGAGTTATTATTCAGATGTGCTTCTCTCTGCTTTCCACAGCCCTCAGGGAACAAATTATGTCAGTAACTCAAATCCCTCTTTAACTTCAAGGACTCTGAGGGTAGCAGATGAATTTCTGTATAGTAAAGCACCCAGATTTAAGTACGTAATTATCCTGTCTGATGTTCCTGGGGAGGTGCTGTGGGGAGCGATGGCAGGTACCGGTGCCCTGACAGCCGCGTCCCCGTGATGAGGCCCGCGGGCTCCATCCATCACATTAAACACAGCTCCTTCTTCAGTTCATTCAGTGCTTTGGAGATGCTGTGGGGATTTTTATAATTCTGTCCATCTGAGGGCACAGGAGCTTGTTTCTTTATAGCAGCCTTTAATGTGCTTGCTCATTGCAGAGTTCTCCCACGAGTCTCTGTGGTACCTGTGCTCCTCCATCCAACTTGGCTGATTAAATGCTTGTCCATTCATCCCGGCCTTAAAAAACAGAAGCAACAATTTAAATCGCAGAAATAAGTGGCAAGACTGTACCTTTGGGGATATTCAAGAAATACATTTTTTCTCAAAAGTATAAAATCCCCCAGTTAAACCGTGCAGGTTTGGAGACTCGCCTGCACGTTGTTGTGCAATTTCCCTCGGTGCTCAGGGTCCGTCTGTGCTTTGTTCTCCGGGTGAGATAATTCATATTCTTCTCCAAAACCTCCTAGACTTGCTCCACTCTCTCACAGTGTTGTTGCTTGCAGCCATGGAATACAGATGATTGTTTTTATTAGGCAGTGAAAACTTATACTGTCTTGTAAACAGCCGCAGACTGAAACTGGCTGAATAGCAGCATTTCTGCAGCTGGAAAACGTGGTTCTTGTTTTAATTTCCACAACAAACTGAAAATAGTAAGGAAAATTTGATGTTGACAATTCTAATAAATACTTTTCACAGCACTGTATGTTTCTCAGTTTCTATGCTGCTTTGGAAAGCTGATGTGACTGAGCACTGAGAACGGGGTGGCAAAGCCCTGAGCAGTCCCGTGGCCTTCGGTGACCTGGCGTGGGGTGAGATACACTACTACAATCACCTGAGGCTCTGTGGGGTGGCCTTGGAAAGGACACAGCAGCTTAGATGGAGCTGGGATGGCAGGGCTCCCTCCAGAGCTCTCGTGTCACGCTCTCCCTCTTCTCCCCTCTAACCACGTTATTTTGGGGGCAGGTGGTGACAATTTCACAGCTGCAGATGTTGCTGCGTTTTCTGAAATACGGCCGAGATAAAAACTGTCACATAGCGCAGGAAGCACCCGGGACAGACTGCGGATCCCTCTGAGATCCATCCCCATCTCAGCAGCAGTGACTCCCAAGTGACTTGAAAGGCGACAGGGGGACTGCCAACAGCCAACAGCCCTCAGAGAGAATCAGAGCAGCACGAGCTGTTTACATTAAATCCACATTTCCACATAAAAGGGGGGCTTCTTCGCAATATTAAAAAAATGGGTTATATTAGAATCTGTTGTCTAAGCAGGCAGGGAACAAAAAATAAAAAGACGGTTTTGTGAGCTCCATCATTCCCGTGAAAACTGGCGGCTCTGCAGCAGCAGCTGATGAGCTTATGGAGCAGGAAGGGAGAGCCGGGCTGTGAAACTCGATGTGTAAATGAGCTTCTTGCAGCACTTGTCTCTGCGCCTGTCACTTGCACCAGTGTCCCTGTCTGTTATAATCCTCCCAGTTCATTTGGCTAAACATGAGTGACATGCCAGGGACAGCAGCCAAAAAAAATGCTGCCTGTAAACATGCTGGCTGTTAACTGTTGAATGTGAGGTCTGTCAAACTGAGCAGCCATCCGGCAGGAGTGCTGGCTGGCCTTTTCCTGCCACAGGAGAGGTGGGCCGGGTTCAAGGGGCTGAATTCTTCTGAGGAGAAAGCAGGAGGAGGATCCACTTCCCAATAGCCAGGACCAGGGTCCTCGCTCCCTGCTGCATCCTGGCTGCCTCCTCAGCAGGAAGAGTTGGTCTTGTGCTCAAGATTTGAAAGAAAAAATGTTTAGCTGCTGTTGCCTTCCATCACACGGTGTTGTGGTGCCAGCTCAGGTAATGGTGGTGAGCATTGAGGCTGGATGGGGCTCTGGTCTATGGAAGGTGGCCCTGCCCATGGCAGGGGCTTGGAACTGGATGATTTTTAAGGTCCCTTCTAAGCCAAACCATTCTGTGATTCCATGATTCTATGAACTGCCAGTTTTGGGCACTGTGTCCTGGGAAATTTTCTGGGAGTCTATACTCCATTGAGAAGTGAATATTCACAAGGATCTGCAGCTGCCCTGAGCACTGCTGCCCTGAGGACCTTTGCACCACTCACATGGAATAAACCCCTCATTTCCATCGCAGAGGAATGCTCACATCAGTAGCTGGAGAGCCTTGACACAAAAATCACAGGGAATTTATGGTACATAATGAAACTTTATGCTTGCCATGTGAGAAATCTCTTTGAGTCTTATTTTGGATTTCTTGCAAGTGTCTTATCAAGGACCAAATGTGGAAAGGCAGTATCTGAAGAAATTAATTAACACAACAGAGCTGTACGTGGGCTTTGTGAGAAAGAGCGACAAAGAGGAAACCTGTGACATTCGTTAATGACAAACCGTAAGGGACATGGGAGAACAGCGAGTGCAGAGAACCCAGCCCAGGCTGGGGGGTTGCAATACCTGTCTGAGGGGCTGTTTGGCACTGGGCTCCCTGTGATGGGTACAGCTGGAGACCCCAGAGCTCTGCGTGGACCCTTTCCCAAAGCCTTGCCTGGAGCCTTGCTGCTGATGGTTTTGTCCCCCTGCTATTGATGCACGTACCCACTTCTCATAACAATCTCTAGTGTTTATGTGGCAAACCCTTCCCAAGGCACCTTCAAACACTGCCCAGTGAATTCCACCTGCCCCAGGTCTCCTGCCCTCCCTAAGCCCCTCGTTGCTCCTGGCATATTGATTTTTAAAGTGTTTCACAAACCACAAGTAAATCTCTCCCAGCACAAAGCGTCTCACTGGGTCCAGATCCTTACCTTTGCTCCAGGAGACTGATTATATGGATTTAATGATTTACTGGCAACCTGGCCTCACTGTTAAAAAGCCTCAGCTACAGAAACCTTTTCCTGGCTCAATTTAACGGCTGCAGTAACTGCAGCCGTGGGAACAGGCGCTCCCCCCTCCGCTTCCCGCTTTGTCACGTCGCTTTGCTGCAGGCTTTAATTAGGCTTTAATTAGGGTTTAATTCCCATCGAACTCCCCGGCCGGGGCCGCAGCTCGGGCTCAGCCGCCGCCCGACGCTGGGGGTCAGTGTGAGACCGGCGGGGGGGGGGCGCCGGCCCGGGGGGCGGGGGGGGGGGGGAC
>VWZW01002793.1:28817-116430 GCA_013397115.1 Edolisoma coerulescens | reverse complement strand
ACACGGGGGGACACACGGGGAGATACGGGGGGACATGGCGAGATAAAGGACACGGGCGGGCACGGAGGGACAAGGAGCTCTCTCCGATTCTCGTGGGAGAGCTCAGCCCCCACCAAGCCTTTCTGCCCTCCTGCCAGGAGCCCAAATCAGGNTGTCACTCCATGCCCTTGTCCGTTGTCCTCTCCAGCTCTCCTGGAGCCCCTTTAGGCACAGGAAGGGGTTCTAAGGTCTCCCCAGAACCTCCTGCTCTCCAGCCTGGATACCCTCCGCTCTCCCAGTCTGTCTCCATGGGAGAGATGCCCAGATTTTGCCTGATTGCTTTGCTGGGGACCTCAGGGAGCTGGGGCAGTTGCGTTCAGCAGCTCTGAGTGTGCTGCTCCCAGCTGGCATGGAGGATCTCAGGAGCAAACAGCTTCCCCGTTTCCTCCAGTCCCCACTGCCCTCAGGTAGCTGAGCCTGGTCCTGGCATTGCCACCCTGCCCAGCTGTCAGAGGGACAAGCAGGGAATACCACACTCAGCAGGGCTGAACTTCATCCAGAAGCTGAGCCCAGGCTGATCTCAGCATAATTTGCTTAGTTAGATTTAAAATAATAATTTAAAAATGCCCTTCCTCTGTCCTATGTGCCAGTGAACATCAGGCTCACCCAGCCTCAGCCTGATTTTCCACCAGTGACAGGTAACATTTTGGTGAGTGTTGTACATTATTTAACACTGTATCTTTGGGGAGTTAAAAATTCTTTGAGGGAATGCAAGTCTGTTCTCTACACACCTGACAAGGGTAGAAGTGGCTGTTTAACACAAGGCTCATTAAATATAAACCCACCATGTTGATTTCAGCATCTGAAATTACTTGAGCCAACACAATGAGATAAATATTTGATGGTGAATTTTATTAAATTTCCACCACTGTTACGTTACTGCTAAAAATATAAAGATTTCTTTAAAGCCTGCTTGGTGGTCTCCAAAGGCAGATGATTGGAAATATGACTCAAAACCTGCCTGCAGGGATTGCTTTGGGGATGGGAATGAATTATCTCCTTCCCCCTGTCCTCTGCAGGTAACAGCAGATTCTTCCTGCTCCCATCAGGATTAGTCAGTCCCTGAAAATAGCGACAATAGCCCGGGCCAGGCCCGGAGCTGTGGGAGGGCACACAGCCGAGGCCGTGCCCACGGAGGGTGGCTCTGCCCGGGATAACCCTCGGGAGCAGCGCGGGAGGGCAGGGAGCGTCCCGCAGGAGGGTGACTGCGGGGTGGCTGCTCACAGATGTTGATCGGGTTTGATGTCTCTCAGCTGTCCAAACTCTCAGGATCGTGTTTGTCTCCTCTCCCAGCTCTTGCACTTTGCAGCTCTGCTTAGAAGGCAGAAGGGAGCAGAAGCACCGTGTGACCCGAGAAATGGGCACTTGCGCGAGCTGGGCACGTGCCCCGAATCTGGAGGGGCCGGGGCGCTGTCCCCGCAGAGCTGGTGGCGTGGTGTGGGCTGGGGTCACCTCGGCGAGCGCTCACAGCCGCTCTGCCAGCCATGCAGAAAGGGAAATCCACCGAGGGACTGAAAAGAGGACATCACCAGGATGTTTTTAAACTCTGATTTGACAAAATCCTACCAGATTTTCTCTCATTAGCACTTGCCTCTGAACGCAGCTTGAGGTGAGACCTACCTTTCAGCAGAGCTGTGGCACACACCAGAGCCCCATCCGAAAGTGCTGCCCCGTCAATCAGTAGCACATCTTGACTCAGAGCGCAGCAAGTTGTGCAGTCCTGAGTCTATAAATATTTCTGTTTGCCTTTGAAAGGATTGCTGCACAGTGGCACTTTCTCTCCCTGTCACATAATTAACTCTTGCTCACTTTCTGTCACTTGTCTTGCGATAATTCAATACAATAATTAAAACCCCTCAACAATTTAATTCTTGGCATTTAAGAGTCACCAATTTCTGGGCAGATGGAATCTCCCAGGACAGAGCTGGTCCAAGCAAAGGCACCTGCCCATGGATGAGCACCTGAGATGGAGAAGGCAGCTGGGCCAGGTGGCACTTTCTTAGCAGAGCAAGAAGCCATCAGCATTTTCCTGAAGAGGTGTGTCGTTCCCTGGCCTCCTGCAGGAGGGGGAGTTTAAGCCATTCCAGGAATCTCATCACAGTTCAGTAGCTCCCTGAATTAAAAAAGGATAATTACAGCTGAAACACTGTGGAGCAGGGCCATGGAACAGGCTATTGAGGTCAGTCCCTTGTTCACTCCCACGACTTCTTCCAGAACTGGAGCGAACTCCGTGCCAGAAGATCCCCGCTTGGATTTCTTTCTTTTTACCTCTGGTTGCCAGTGCCAGAGGTTACATGTAAAGAGCTGTAACTGTACCTCGGAAAGGACCTTCTACCAGTGGGGATCCTCAGACAGCATCTATCTTCAAAAGAGCAGGAAAAAACAATCAGAGGAGACATGTTCTGTTCATGCAACAGCAAGCAATATTGTTCCATTGGTAGGAATCACGCTAGGACAGCGGCTCCAGTGGCCCGGAGCGCCGCGCTCTTACGCATTCCTTCCGACTGGGGACTGCAGTGCAACAGGAGCGACTCCGTTATCAGCCCTGGGAGGCTCTGGTAATGAACCCACATCCTCATCACAATCTGTGCTCCCTACATCAGGTATTGCCTCTACCAAGCATCGCTGCTGATCTCCTGTGTCCCGACTCTTTTGAAGCAGGTTTTCCAGGAGCAGCTCCATTACACGATGCCACAGCTCTGAGTCATCTCCACAGGGCCGGTGCATGCCTTTGTCATCTGCACCGCTCGCATCCTGTACAGAAGGTGTCACACAACTGTCCAGACACCGTCCCAGTGTGTAATAGCTGCTCTTCAGAGACAGATTAATCATGTAAGTGGAGAAAGACTTCAGCTGGGCACTCCTGCTCGAGCAGCACGTTTCTAGGGCTCTCTTCTGCATGCACTGATAGTGCTTAATGCTTATCACAGAGTCAGAATTAAAAACCGCCCAGGAAGAGGGTTTAGGGCTCGGAGTGTTCTAACAATGCTCTCACAGAGCCAGAAACTTGACTGCCACATCTTCCTGTTCCTTTCTGTGCCTCTTTCCAGGGCAGAGGGGTGACTGGTGTAATCCCAGTCCTCCCAGGTTCCAGTAGAAGTGCCTTGGTTTCTTCTTACCATTGTCTTGGGTCATTTTCTTCACTGCATGACCCTTGCTGGTTATCCTTTTCAGCTAAAAATACCTGCTCCTCACATGTCCGTCTGGTGGGCAGGAGCTGCCGGGGATGTTGTTTTGACACTTTGATTTGATGCGAGGACACACGAATAGAAAGCCACCAGTGAATAGAAGAATAAATCTATATGTTCCTTGCTGTCAACTTCAACTAGAAAGCAAAGCTGGCAGCTCTCGCTCTTTGGGGAATCTGAGATTATTTGGACAAAGGTTTCCCCGTGGGTGGCACACTCGCAGGAACAAAGGAGCAGCGTTCGCAGGAGGAACAAGTGTCCTGCAGCCAGCGCGATCAAAAGCGAGCCCCAGAACCGTGTGTACACCAGGTTGGGCAGGACAGATTGAACAACAATCAGGTGCACAAGAAACCCATTCAGAGAGAGGGTTCTGAGGGAATTGAAACAAGCGTTGGCCCGGCTTCATCTGCAGACAATAGCACTGTTTAAGGAGAAGCTGCTACACTCTGTGTGGCTGTGCTTTTGTTACCCTGTTTAATAGGAAAAGAAGTAAACCAAGTTCTCAGGCAGTGCCCAGGAAGGCGGTGGGTGACTTACCTGGGCACGACTGGCATAGTTTCCATGCCCATCCATGTGCCAAGGTTTGTCATTGCTTCTCTGTGTCCTGCCAAAACCCAGCCACCTCACCAGAGACTTCTGCTCTTGTGCTTAACTTGGTGCATTTTGGTATGAGAAGTGTTTCAGGATAGATTGTAGGGTAGAGAGAGCTAAAGCACTAACCCCTGCTCTGGCCAGCTTGGAGCATCCCGTGCTGCTCCAGGGGCCAGAGGCAGCAGCACTGTCATCTGTGGACCTCCTGTCCCACCTGCCAGACCCCCTGTCCCACCTGCAGACTGCCTGCCCCACCTCCAAGACCTCCTGTTCCACCCCCCAGACCCCCTGTCCCACCTGCAGACTGCCCGTTCCACCTTCCAGACGCTGTCAGGCTCTTCTCCACCAGCATCAGAGCCAGCAGAGCTGCTCTGGCCCTGGAAGTGAGCCTGGCCCTGTGCCAGCCGGCATCCATGGCAGGGTGATCCTCTCTGTAATGGATTTCTTCCAGCGAGGGAAAGCAGTGCAGTGCCCCTTGTTGCTCACACACAGCTGAACACCAGCTTCTCCTCCCTTCTAAGCTCTCCAGAGACAAACTGCTCCGGCCAAGAAGTCAGAAGGCTGGAGCAGCCCCTGGATCGCACTGTTCCCCGGGGACTGCACTGTTTTTACCGCTGCTGACGTTCCTGCTGTGTTGCCAAGGTCGAGCTTCCCTCTCTCCGTGTGCAGCTTCCCCGCGCTTGACCCGCGGCGATGCTCTGCATTTGCAGCTCCGCAGTTCTCAGCGCTTCGTGCTTTCGGTCACACTCCTGTGAGGGAAACAGGCACATCCCTCGGCTTTGTCGCCGCGCTCAGTAACCACAGAAGGAAAAACCCCTTAAGGAGTGCCTAGGTTGCATCTTTGGGAAGCAGAACTGTACAGGTGTGCACTTCCCTAAGTACTGCAGACAGGAGTTTATTAGATTCCACTAGCATGGCAACTGCTGCATTACAGATGCCAGAGACTTTGGAAGGAAGCCAACCACCAGTTTCTCAAGGAATATTTTATCACCATTGGGCTGTGCTGAGTGAGGATTCTTCTCCTCAAAGCAGGGAGTGCTGGGCGGGAGGAGGAGAGGGGCCACCACAGTCAAGTTGAAGCAATTCTTTCTTCTGTAGTTTAATCCTCTTCCCTCCCCTTGATACACAGTTTATTTAATTGCAGAGACAAGATGCATTGCTTTCTTGAGGGATTGTGGGAGAATATTTGTAATCCAAGGGCTGTAATTGAACTCGGTAATAATAATTATACTTCTCTTCATTAATGTGTCTTAAAGCTCATTACAAACTATTTTCGTGCCAGCATCTTTGCCAAATCCCTACAGGGTTAGAGATAACTTCTTATTCCAGTAGAGCAGCGACTTTAAGGACTCTTGCAGGGCAGCAACAGCAGCCAAACCCCTGAGCTCGCTGTTGAGGCCAGGGAAGCGTGATCCCAAGGGATATGAGGGACTGGCCAACATGGTACAGCTGGTCAGCAGCTGGCCTAGGATGGAGAATCCTCAGGTTTGGTGCCACTCAGCCTGCAACAGCTTTACTGCTCCCTGCTGGGAACAGAGCACCTCTCCTCTGAGGAAAGGCTGAGAGAACTGGGATTGTTCAGCCTGGAAAAGAAAAGGCTGCAGGATGATCTAATTGTGGCCTTCCAGTCCCTGAAGGGAGCTGACAAGAAAGATGGAGAGAGACTATTTAAAAGGGCCTGGAGTGACAGGACAAGGGGGAATGGCTTCCCCCTGAAAGAGAGCAGAGTTAGATGGGATATTAGGAAAAAATTCTTCCCTGTGAGGGTGGTGAAGCCCTGGCACAGGTTACCTGGAGAAGCTGTGGCTGCCTCATCCCTGGAAGTGTCCAAGGCCAGGCTGGATGGGGCTTGGAGCAGCCTGGGATAGTGGGAGGACCCCCTGCCCACATCAGGGTGTTGGAACAAGACGAGCTTCCAACCCAAACCATCCTGGGATTCTGTGATTCATCTGAACTGGGGTTGGCTGGGCTCTGAGAATGCTGTTCCAAGCTCAGTAGTCAGTCATGGCGCAAAAAATCCTGCTTGAATCTGCCTGTCCAGAGAAGGGGAGCCATTCCTGAGCCACGAGGCTGTCCTGAGCTGTTCCGCCCGGCTGGAGCGCCTGCGGAGCTGCGCCCACCGCCGGCATCCAGCTGTGCTCTGACAGGCAGCGCCTGACACGGGGTGCCTGTGTCATTGTATGCCCCGAGGAGTGGATCTAAAAGTGGATGCTTTTCAGTGCAAGGATATCTATTCCAGATCACGAGTCTGCAATTAAAATGAAAAATTCAAACTCATTTTACTTAGACAAGAGATATGAGGGACACAGTGCATTGAGATGTGTTCCAAACTCTCAAATGCCATTATCGCTGAAGTGAGGTCCCAGTGCAAATCCCAATGTGCAGAGGGCAAAATGTTCCCTAGGTTTAAGATAATGTTCTGCCCCTCTCCAAGGAAGGGATATGGCTCTTTCAGGAGTGCTGCTCGTTCGATATTTAAGCTCAGTCTGTGCGACACACGAGGTACCTTAGCATTCATTATCCTGTTTGTGCCAGCATCTCTGCCGAGTCCCCGGCGCACCGGGGAGAACCATTTTCCTGCTACAGCAGCAGCACTAAGGTGTGCTGTGGCAATTACAGGGGAATATAAATTTCCAGCTCTCCTGAAATCGCAGCACTCCTATTAAAGCAGCCCACTGGCTATGTGCTAAATTTGCCCAGACAGCGGCAGGGCCAGACAATGATGGCCTGTGGAGATCCTCCGGAATAGGCCGTGTGCCGCTGGGTTGGCTGTGGATGAAATGCACTCCTCTGTCACCGGCTCTCCGGCTCAGAGCAGTTCCAAGAGAAAAAAAAAAAAAGAAAAAGGAGCAGAACAAGCGGCAGCAGCACAATAGGCTTTCTTTGAAGCAATTCTTCCAGGTATGTGTGCACTTGCTCCCTGGATCTGCAAGTATTTGTCAAATAAATTCAATTAATTCTCTCAAACAACTGTTCCTGCTTTTCATTGGAATCTCTCCCATCGACCTCACCCATCACATTTTAAGTTCCCATTCCCCAGAGCCACAATAGCCGGAAGGAGTGGAGCTGCAGTGTCCCAGGGGGCTGCTGGCCACCCAGCTGGGCACAGCAGGGGACAGTTCTGCCGCTTTTGCTCTGCAGAGCCCTCACTCCATGAGCAAGGAAATCTCTGAGCTGGATCATCAGCTCCAGGTGGAATTTGCAGAGACAGAAGAAAAACAGGTGACAGCAGAGGAAGTTTGGAGGTTTGAACGGCAGGCACAGACACCTGGAGGATCCTTGCCGTGTCCTGCCTTGGAGCAGAACGGAGCAGAGGTCATGTCCGTAGCTGTCCTGGCTGGGGCGGGGGACCGTCCCCTCCTCCCCATCAGCCTGAGCTGCGCATCCCTGAGCTCAGCCGAGATCCCCGTCTCGCAGGGAATGCCAGAGAGCCCCGGCAGCAGCCGGCATGGCTGAGGGCAGCGGAGCACGGAGCTTGGAAATCATCTCTGCCAGTCTGAAAGCCGCCCCTGTGCTGTGAGCGCAGCTCCATGCGGGAGGCAGGCAGCTGGGATCAGACAGGCACCGCACGGCCAGGCTGGTGCTTGTCAGCTCCTGCCCGGGGCTGCGGAGGAGCGCACGCCGCACGCCTCCGCTCCCGCTGGAGGATCCTCCTCTGCGCCTGCAACGGGGCAAGGGCTCGTCTGAGGGACGCTCCCCCTCCTCCACCCACCCTGTCCCTGTCCTGACGGGAGGTGGAGGAAGGTGGAAGCCCCACGGAATGGCTGCGCTCACAACATGCCTGTTCCCACATCTTCCTCCCGAGCCCTTTGCTTCTGAGAAGATTTTTGCCTCTGAGTTTCTCATCTCCTTTCAAGACATGACACATCCCTTAAACTGACTTGAATGTAAACGATGCAAATGCAGGGAGAAGGTAATTAGTCTCTGGAGGCTACAACTGGGTTTTAAGCAACAAAATCATTGGAGATGGGGACTGTTTCACCTCACTGAGAAAGGAAGAAATCCCTCAAGAGTTGGTTTGGGGAGGGGTGGGCTTGCAGCCCATCGCTGCTGAAAACTGCCACCCTTTCCTTGCAAGAACTGCCTTGGATTTAAGCTGCCTTTAAGGCTTCGTTCCCCAAAGCGGGACAGGAGGAGGCTCAGGCAGCAGCCCCCAGTGACACACGCTGTTCCCATCTCCATCTGCTCAGCCCATGCAAACGCCCCACCCCTAAAAACCCCCGAATGCTCATCCCCTGTGCCCTGACGTTCACCCCGTGGGTTCTGCCTCCCTGCAGCACCAGCTTGCCAAAACTCACTCCTACTCTTGGCCATGGAGGCCTGAAAGTCATTCCTACCCTGGCCCAGGAGCTGCAGCTGCGATCGACTGGCTGGGCTCATATGTTCCAAATCACCCTAATGGCACTTCAGAAATGCAAATAAAAGTGAGATTATGATATTTTACGTAAATAAGCAATGTGGCAATCCCAGCCTGGTTTGGCCTGCCAGGCAAATTCACTGGAGAGATATTAACATTGAAATATGTGAGCGTGTTTGCATGGAACATTTATTGTATAACTCTGGGCTCCAATAAAGCCTTGTATAAATTATTCATTTTGGAATCGAGATGAAATGCCAAAACCCACCCACCAAGGGACTGCTTTTATAGATACCAGAGATCCAGTCTTAGTTAGCAGCTAAGCTGTTAACACAGCTCACAAGGTGATTCCAAATGGGGAATAACCCGTTGCCTCCGTGTCACCACGTGCCCTGTGCCAGGGGCAGCGGCTGGGGACCCCCGCACCCACACCCGCTGCTTTAGGGGGGAAAACCGTGTCCTGAAGAGTGTGAACTCCTGCCCGCTGTGCTCATCTGGGGAGCCGGGAGGGCAGGGGAGTGTTCGCAGAGGAAAGCAGAGCTCGGACAAAGCCGGGCACGCTCGGAGCTGCGGGCCGTGAGCGGCCGCCCCGCTGGGAGCCGCGGGAGCGCGGACCCGCGAGCAGCGCCCGCGCGGGAGCAGGGCGGGCACCGCGGGCGGCCCAGGGCACAGCAGTGCGGCTGCCGGGCACACGCAGCGCCGGCACCTCCCGTGCCAGGGCACGAAATCCCGGGTAGCAGTTGCCATGGCAACTCCTCTTCTTAAACGCTGCTGTTAAACAGTTGCACCGAGGCCTCCGCGAGCATCGCCAGCCCCCTTCGAGCTTCATCACGGGGGCCACAGTCATGACAGGACCCTGTCCTGGTCCTGATCCTGATCCTGGTCCTGGTCCTGATCCTGGTCCTGGTCCTGTTTCTGGATGATGCATGGGCTTGTGCTGCTCCCTGCATGGCACACCGTGCCGAGGCATCACCACAGGTCGCTGTTCTTTCTGAAGCTGAAGGCTGACATTAAGGAGCCAGTTAGCAATTTGCTGTTGAAAATTACTTTTTTTCCATCTGAAATACCTGCAGCGCCCAAGGTGCCCAGGTGTAGCTGCAATTAGTGTTCCACTCGCCCCTTCCTCCCACCTTACGCCTCCCCCTCTGCAGTTGCCAGGAGGCAATACAAAGTGATGGATCATGGATGTGAGTTTGGGGACTGCTGGCTTCCCTGATTTGAATGGGGAGGGCTGCAGGGCCTTGTTTTGAGCTGCATGTAGCCTGCCCAGCCTCACCTCCAGCCCACTCAGGTGGGTGGCAGGATTCTCCTTCAGCCTCCACACAGCCACTGTTTCCCCCTTCTCTTGCAGCTGGGGCAAAGACTCAATGATCTTGGAGGTTTTTTTCCCACATAAATGATTCTGTGATTCTGCGATTCTGCATCGACAGCACCGGACATCCCAGCCGGGGAGTCAGAAACCCACGAGTGCCATTGCAGTCCCAAGACACTCAGCCCTGCTGGCACATGACATTCTGGGAGCGCGTCTGGGAACAGCAGCAGCAGCAGCAGCAGTGTTCTATTCCAGCAGCAGCAGCCCAGCACTTGCACAGTCCCAGACATCCATAGTCCCAGGCATCCCGTGCAGCCGCAATAAGTTCTCCTTCCCTAATGTAACTTTTTTATATCAGCAGCTGTCTCAGCCTCCAGCGGGGTTTTATGGATCATAAGAAAGGCTAAGTGGAAGTTTTCTTCTTTTTTTTTCTTTTTGGAAGCAGCTCAAACACTCCGAGTCGAATGGCTTGCTGTGGTCTGGAGCAGGGAGCAGTGACAGGGGAGGGAAGCTGCTGTTCCCTGGGAAGGGCCACGTGTCCCACAGCTGCACCGTGGCCCTGCACCACCCCCCAGTGACACCACTTTTGGCCCCAGAGCAGAGATGGGAGATGGAAGCCACAGAAGGGCAACAGTGACACGGTGATCTTGTGCACCAGCCTGCTCCCGGCTTGTTTTGGCTGCAGGGTGGGGAATACTCTCACTGCAGGGAATGCTAATAAGGGGTTTGTGTGTGAGAGAGAAATAGAGGTGAAACCACCTATCACAACTGTGAATAATGGAATTAGGAGAGTAATAATTACCTGTGCGTGAGATTCCAGGCAGAACAATCATCACAAGTGCCGTATCAGTGACTGTCTGGGTCTCCACAGACATCTCCCACCCCTTGGTTTGTATCACATTGCACAGCTCCGGGCAGCTCCAATGCTCCACCACAGCTGCCAGCCCTGGGACCAGAGCTGTCAGGAGCAGGGGAGGCCTGGGAGAGCATTTTCTTTCCTGGGGAAGCAGCCAAGTGATTTCTTTCCCTTGTAACCCCGTGTTCAGAAGCTGAAGACAAACACACCCTTGTCTGCAGTTGGACCTCAGTGGTGGCAGACTCCATGGATGGGTTAGGAAATATGCCCAGGGAATGCAGACCAGGCATTGGGACTTTAAACAAAACTTCATTCTGGAAAAGTCTGTAAAATGCATCTTGGGCTTCAGAGGCCAAGTTGTGACATCTCATTGTGCAGCAGAGATGAGACAGTTCCAGACTGTGACATCTTTAGCAGGGATTTTATCTCCTCGCCCACAGCAGTGTGATTTGGGAGGCTCCCTGCTTTGGCAAGGAGATGATCAAGTGGCTCTGAGGACCTGGAGCCAGCGGTGTCACAGCCTCTTCACTCAGCTGGTGTTTAGGGCCTGTGCTGGAACACTCATTGCAGAGGTTCCCGAGGCTGCCTCTCCTCAGCGTCAGCTGGTGCTTGCAGGGAGGGGCCGGCCACATTTTGACTGCCAGCAGGGCTGGGGCTGCTGCCCACCCCCCTGGGTGTGCAGGGGAGAGGGAAATGGGATCAGGACCTGCCCTTCCTGTGGGAGACGGGTGAGCATCCCTCATGTGCGGGTGCAGGGGCTGAGCTGTGCCCCCCAGTTTAAGGGGTGCCTCCATCTGATTTCAGTGGGGAGCTCCTGGCACCACCCAGTGCGGCAATGAGCTCCCACATGAGGGAGCTTGCTGTGGCTTCCCAGCTGGATCATGCCAGGCAAGTGCAGCTCAGAGGTGCCACGTGCCAGGCCCCTTCCCACCTGCCCCAGCCACTGGAGGAGAGTCTCATCCTGTGCCGGCATCTTCCCACGCAGCATCGCGTGGCACACCGAGGAGATTCACCCCGCAGAAATCCAAACAATGAGGAAAAGTGTCAATAAACATATATTTTTTACAGTCCATTATCTTACCCTTGCCAGCTTTTAGCCTGTTATTGCACCAAGCCATTAAATCCCCTCCATGAGGGCAACATGCCATTTGTATTATACAGCATAATGGGACCATTAATGCCTCCCCTCCCTGCCACAGCACTGCTCCAGGAGAGGCATTAATATCCACATTCACAAAACCAATCCCTTAGTTCCAGGTTATTTGCCCTTAATGCAATGATATTGCCGAAATCCCCCCTAAAATTAGCCCAGGTGATTCTAACAAAACCAATAAAGCATATTAATTAACAATCCCAGTGTTGCATACATGAATACAAACAGGTCGTTCTAGCTGTCTATGAGCTCTTTCAGGAGCAGAAGGGCTTGTGATTTCTTGACGACGGTCACCAGAGGACAGGAAAAATTTGCAGCTGAGTGGCTCGATGTAGTCACAGCTGACTTGCCCTGAGAGCGGGGCCCCATTTGTTGCTGTGAGACTGGCGCCACGCTCCGTGTTCACTGGTATTTCCATTTACTGCCCTTCCGTGGTCTATTTTTAAAAAATAATTAAACAGCATTTCCAGTTCAATACTGTTTGGCTCTATTAGGGATACAATCCAAGGTGCAGAATTAAAATAACAAACAGAAGCAGTACCGTCTCCTGAAGCCTGCAGCCCCTCTCCAGGGTGCAGCCCCATCCCGGGGCTCCCTGCTGTCCCTGTCCCTGCTGAGGCCAGCTCGCAGTGACGGGGATGGGGATGGGCTGCCAGTGGAGCAGAGCCCAGCTCTGCCAGCTCAGCCCCCGGCTCCCCTCCGCGCTCTCCAGAGCATCCTTGTTCCCCAGCCCACAGCTCCACTCGGAGCACACAGCTGAGCCATCTCTGCTCTTTTCCTGCTTCTGACGTAGCGGCTGAGGCTGCTGGCAGAGTTTGCCAGCCGAGGAGAACGTGAGAAACAGCGTGCTGCAATTATTAGCCACCCCCTTCTGAAAGCCTTGTCATTAGCAGGGTGACGTGGGGACAGCCACCGAGGTGCTGTGGGCTGTGGGCATGCAGCAAGCAGGGAGGACCATCCAGGGCCAAAACCAGCTTGGGGAAACCCTGTTTTGAGCATGTCTGGCTCTGGAAGTAGCCCAAAGCACAGTGCAGTGTGGGGCTGGAAGCAGAGTGGGGTGACCCAGACGATGTCCCTGAGAGCAGTGGGAGAAGCCGCCAGTGCCAGGCCTGGACACGCCAGCTCCAGCAGCGTGACCACAGCGCTAACTCACAGTTATAAATGTTTGGATGCTGCTGAGATATGTATCGACAGCAGCAATTAATCCCCTGCTTTGTTTGCTGACCTGCTGCATAGGAAGGGTCACACTCAATTCAGCTACTGAAATGCGCCGTTATTGTTGGAGGCAGCGACTTCCCTTCATGTCTCTTGCCAGCTTTTAGATTTCATTCTTCTAAATCCTGGCACTGAAAAGCACCACCCCAGGCAGCACTGGAGGCTCATGCTGGTGGAGACGGGAGCGCCGGTGAGGATGTCCCCGGGGATGTGTGTTTGGGACAGCTGGGGGGGCTGGCACTGCTTCCCTGCCAGCCCCGTGCCTGCAGCGCCTGCGAGAATCAACATTTCGTGGGCTTTAACCTTCTTCCAACTTCTCCTCCTCCTTTTCCTCCTCCTCCTGTTCCTTCTCCTCCTCCTCCACACAGCCCCAGCTCCTGCTGAAGCAGCTTTGGGAAGGCTGTGGCATGGACATGCCTGCCAGCGGGTAGGGCCGCCACCCCAGCAGGGGGACTTGGCCTCATCCTCACAGCTCTCCCTGCCTGCACATGCAATCCAAGGAGAAATGAGTGCTGAACTCACTGCCTGGTCACGCCACCTGCTTGGCTGCTGCCCTCGAGGTGCCAAATGTGTCCTGGGAGCACAAACCCACCACATGTGACTGGTCCCAGCTCTGTTCTGGCTTTTCCTTCCAGCACTGTCCTTGTGCATTTTCTGTCAGGAATTGATTCCTACTCTCCTTTCAGAAAAAGATCAAACAAGCCCTTATGTCTCCCCTGGCTGCTTCCTTTGCGGATTTTTAAGTCGTTACCCTGGGTTTGAAGTTTGATTAAAAGGGAAGCGAGGAGCCCTGGTGTGGGGAGCCCAGGCTGGAACCATTTTGGGTTGGAAGCACAAGACCCCAGAGACCCCGGCTCACACAGCACCAGCACCTCCTGCCCCACACAGCATCCTCCAGCCTGCTCAGCCCATTCTGCTGCTGCGGGGGAAATCGGAGCCTGTGGCCACCACTCTCTGCCCTCATGTTTTATTTTTTCTGAGCAGCACTCAGTCATTGGCACCTTTCATCTCCTGCCCAGCACCCCAGTGCAGCCATCCTCCAAAAGAGCCATCCAGGAGCACAGCTGAGCCCACAGCCGTCTGCAGCCTGGGAGCCGTCTGCCTCCCGATTCCATGGCAGCAAGAGCTTTACATCAGGTTACACCTGTGTGTTAAACCTTCATCCCTCACTGGCTGCTGGTGCTTAAACAGCAAAGCTGAAACACGCTGGAATTTACAGGATTATTATGTACGTGTCGTCATCTCGAACAATGGACATGAATTTGTGACAGACGATGTGGGGACGAGCTCAGAGAAGGAATTGTCTCCCCGAAGACAATGCCCTTGATGGATAATGGCAGAGCCACCTCCAAACAATCGGGGGCTGATTTTTATTTTGGCTTGAACTCCGCTTTCTCAGCGCAGGTGTCCAATTTGTCCCTGCCTGTATAAATCCCACCAGTTAAATGACTCAGCTGTTGGCACAAATCAACCTGGGAGATGTTTCCCTGGCTGGGTTTGTACCTCAGGAAGGCAGAAATACCATGCCCGTTAAAAAAAACCAGTCAGCTCTGGTATCCTCATGCCCTAAAGGAGATTTATTGGGGTGAGGGAGGTTAAAGCAGTAGTGGGTTTCTGACCCACTGGCTCAAGCTTCCCAGCACTCCAGAGATCCACCTGATGCCCAAACCCTGCCCCAGGTACCAGCACAGGCAGCGGCTGGGATTTATGGCGGGGGCTGGCAGTGGGTTAAGCACCATAATCTGAGCGAGCGTTTCTGTAACCTTCTGACAAGGGTAATAAACCGGAATGAGATGCGCATGGTTCCCAGGAATTCATCAAACTGAGGTTGTCTTTCCCCTTTGGGAAAGGTCACGCTGTGCCTCATTTTATGGAGAACAAAAGACCAAGGGTGGCTGCCCTGGGGTGCGAGTGAGTGTTTGTTTGGAAAACCTTTAGGTGGAAGGAGGTTCGTGGTAAAATGATGGAGAGCAAGGACAGGCCTCTCAGCCTCACAGTGAGCCTGCTCCCGTCCCATTTTACCTTGGCAGCCTTATGAATCCCACAGTTTTCCACATACACCAGGCATGGATTGCCCTCACTGGGGCAGGGCTGTTGTGGGCAGGTTGGTGTGGGCAGAGCAAGGTGAGGCCAACCCGTGCAAGCCCACCCTTTGCAGAGAAAATTCTGTAATGCAGGGTTTGTGTGTTGTGCTGCTCTCACAGGAGCTGTGCTCAGCACCTGCTGCCCGGCCATGTGCCAGTCAGCACCCAAGGTGGGAAAACTGAGAACACTTGAAGAAACTTCAAAGCACACAAATGGAATAATCTTCTTTTTCTCTTTTTTTTTTTTTTTGCTGGATCAAGTTAACACGTGGGTGTTCCCACCTCATTGCTCCCCCTGGCCAGGCTGAGGTTCCCAGCTCCCCTCAGACTCCCAAACTCCCAAGCTGCCTCTCCCCTTCTGCCATCCTCCCCGAGCTGCTGAAGCCCCATATGCCTCAGCAGCTCAATCACGAACCACAGCAGCCTTGAGCTGTGGGTCCTTGCAGAGATTCTCATCATTTCTCATTGTTTGAGGCTGAGAAGTAGAGCCTGGATTGTATAAAGTAATTAAATAAAGCCGTCGGTCCTCCCTCTGAAGTGGCTGTGCCAGCAGTTTCATTATGGTTTGTTCTCTTTGGAATGTGACCTGGACAGCTCTTACACCACCCTAAGGTTTCACTTCAAGGGTCTTAAAAGGAAATCAATTATTTTTAGAAATATAAATATTTTATGAAGCTGCTTCTTTTTGTAATGATGGAATAAAGAAAAATATGGCCACTTGGCTCTTCAGTGACAGGCGGGAAATGCAGCAATCCCACCTCGGAGCCTGCGGTACCTCAGTCACCTGCTCCAGGCATCTCAGCAAGGAGTCTGCAGTGGAATATCCTCTGTCAATTCTACATCTTGGGGCTGCTCAAGTCATCAGACACTGGTTGAGGCCTGCCATGCCCTGGCTCTGCCAGGGGAGAGGCAGCAGCTCCCTCCTGCCTCGGTGCACGGGCAGGTGATGGCAGTGGCACAAGTGGCCAAAGCAGCAGTGGGGACCTCCTTGCTGGGGGGTGGTGTGCTCCGGGGAGGGGATGTGTGTCCCTCAGCTCCAGACGTTCTGTAGCCCAGATGGTGTGAAGGGCTGTGGGGACACAAGTGGCAGCGGTGCCTCCAGTGCCTGGTGGGAGCCTACAGGAAAGATGGAGAGACACTATTTACAGGAGCCTGGAGTCACAGGACAAGGGGGAATGGCTTCAAACTGAACGAGGGGAAGAAACGTAAGAAGTTCTTCCCTGTGAGGGTGGGGAGGCCCTGGCACAGGTTGCCCAGAGCAGCTGTGGCTGCCCCAGCCCTGGCAGTGTCCAAGGCCAGGCTGGATGGGCTTGGAGCAACCTGGGATAGTAGAAGGTGTCCCTGACTGTGTCAGGGAGATGGATGATCTTTAAGGTCCCTTCCAACACAAACCACCCTATGATTCCTTTATTCTGTCAAAGGGCAGACCCAGGGGTGCTTCAAAGACGCCATCAGAGCTGCACGTGTGCTTGAACTTCCAACCCTGGGGGACCCAGCCCTTGGGCGGGCTCCATGTGGGAGAGAGCACCCAGCCCTGCTCCTTCCCGCAGCCTGGGACCCCCGTGCAGCTGGAAAATGCAGGCATTTAAATCTTGAAATTGTTATTGTTTCTATCAAAGGAGTGAATTCCCAGCTGCTTTGGGTTGCTCGTACATAATTTAGGCCAATCAGCGCTTCCTCACGCAACACGCGCTGAGCTTCGACGAGCCCTAAGGCAGTGCATTTATATTCTGTTCTGCTGCTGTGAAATGAATGGTGTGACGGTGACAAGAGGAAGAGGGAGCTTTAAAGAGAGAGAAGAAGCCAAAGAGAAAGAAAGATAGTTGAAAGAAACAGAAAGACAGGGAGAGGAGAAGATACAGAACAGCAAAGTGGTTTATAATGGAAGGACTGTAATTTATTTTGACACTAATCATGTATTATTCATTCAGAACAAAAATAAACCTTATTAACCAGGAAAAACAGATCTCCCATCTCCAGCCCACGTTGTGACGAGCGAGTCGCGGCGGTGAGGATCCTGACAGCCGCCTGGCTCCGTGCCGCGTCCTGTGCCGCGCGTGCCGATCCTCGCCGGCACCGCAGCGCCCGCGGGCGCAGCGCGAGGAGCTGCTGCCCTCAGCCCTGCTTTGGCTGCCAGGGAGGCCACATAATGCACTCGTATTGTTTCCATCCCCAGACGTCATCCCTTGTCTCCGAGGCGCTTGGCATCCTTTCCAGGCTATAAATAGCCGGGGCGCCGCGCGGCACCGTGGTGATGGGCCCGGCGGTGGCAGCGCTCCCAGGCCCAGAGGGAAATGAGTTTGTCCCCGTGAGTCCGTGGCTCAGCACAAGGGCACGGTCACAGCCCGCGGGAGCACCGGGCTGGACACGCCTCTGCCAGAGGGTGCCGAGGAGCTGGGACCCGTCCCCACTGCATGCTGGCATCCGCTGCCAGCGCCAGCACAGCCCGTCCCACACGGAGCAGGAGCTCTCCACAGCGCCTCAGATCTCTCTCTCTTCCCCACCCCGCTGCTACCAGTCACTGACCATACTCTCTTCTCCCTTCCATCCCTGTTCACAGCACAACAAACACAGCTCATCCTCTCCCAGCCTCAAACCAACCTGCCCCAGCTGCTGGCAAGATTTAGGAAGGATTTTAAAGCGTTATTACTGACTTACGAGGCTTTAAATAATATTGGACTCTGCCTATCTTTCAGATCTACTGTCTTTTAACACCCCTGATCGGGTTTTAGGGGCTGAGCCTGGAGATGGATGGGGCTGTCCTCGCCGTCGCTCAGCCGTGGGTGCTTTGCCACCTCAGCGTTTGTGTTCCTGGGATTTTAAGCCAGTCTTAATTCACACTTTGGAGCTTCTCTTTTAACATGAAAAGCAAACACGTTTTAGCAGCACTTCCCTTTGCTGGTGTGAGAAGTGTCCTGGCCAGGGGAAGGGACTTGAGTGCCACACCATGCCCAAGCATCCTGAGGTGCTGTTGGCACCCAGGGAATGTCGAGCCCCTCTGGGTTGGGTGGGCTTTATGCACCTGGTTCCCCCCTCCCTAAGAGTGGTGGGTCTGGGAATGACTCTCAAAGTGAGATTTTTAAGGAGTGGGACAGGAATGTTGCCTGTTGGTGACACGCTGAGGTCAGCCCTTCCCTGGTGTCACCAGCGTCCTGCCCTTGCCAGTCCCAGCTCCCCTCCTGGTGCTGGGGTGGGTTTTGTGCTCATCCCTCATCTCCACACACTCTGGATCACCAGCTGGGTTTATTTACTCATTGTAACACAGAAAAAATTAGAAGGGGCTCCCTGTGACCCCTAACAGGAGCGAGGCTGGCGGGAGCTGATGGAGACGAGGCTGGAGCAAGCAGGAAGCCACAGGACAATGTGCTTTGGGAAGCAGCAAATTATAAACTGAGCTATTCAGTCTCTAGAAAGCTCAAGGGTTTGATTCTCTAGCCAGGCCTTCAGGGAAAAGAATTAGAACAATAATTATCAATTTGTTCTTTGTGTCCAAGGGCAAATTCAGCACTTAGAGGACAGAGCTGTTGCTGGCTTCTTTTTCCCTGCTCTTTGTAATCTTGATTAGCAGAATGTACTTTAGTCTTTGAAATGAGTGATTCCACTTCTCTGGCCCGCAGGACTACTTCCTTGGAAAACATCCTACATCTGGGAAGCCTTGGGCCATGCTGTGGCTTTGTCTGAGTGAGCTGGCGAAGGTGCCCAGAGGGTCCCCCCAAATTCCCCCTCCTGCACCTGGAAAAGCAGCTTTGCCCAGAGCCTGCTGTCACCTGTCACACACTGCTGTCACATGCCAGCAATGGATGGTGCTGTCCATGGGGTTTTAGTGACTGGAGGGTGTAGGGTGGCAGAGCAGGGCAGCCCCCAGGCACCCACCCCTGCCTGCCCCTAAAACCCACCCTCCTCCATGGGGTTCCCATCACAGCCTGTTCCCTGCACTCCCTTTCGTTATTGATTCCATTCCCTGTTAATAGCCCCTGTCATAAGCCACATCGACAATAATGAGGCATTTTATGGTGATCTGTGGGAATTTCCAGAAGCCACATTCTTTATTTATTCAGCAGTGTAATGGTAATTCAATATTGTAGCGAGGCAAATTAAGGGTTTTTTTTACTCCTGGGCTGGAAGATGTGACTTTCCAAAACAGAACTGCTCCTGAGCAGAGGGGTGAGAGGAGTTGTGGCCGTCCTGGCTTTAATTTACAGATAATGGACATTTTTTTACAGTCATTATTTGAATACATCAGTTCCCGCTTGACCTGTCTGAACAATTCTTGATGGGTCTTGAACCTCGTTCATAAAGGGAGCTTATCCTTCAGCTCAAGGAAAGGATGAAGCATTAACAAGAAATATAAAATGTAATTTGGCCTCTTCATGACCAGAATAATTCCTGGTCAGGGCTGAGTGTGCAGGCAGGAGCACGACAGGGAGCCGCTCTGCCCGGCATGGGGACATCGCCGTGTCACCCAGCCTGGCCCCTCCTGCCTGGGGCTGCTGCTGGGAGCAGAGCTGGGTGCAGGCGAACACGGGCTCTGCTTGTTTCTTCCTTTTGGGTTGTTTTTACAAGTACAGGAAGGATGATGATGCCAAAGCCAGCATGGAAAGGCTCCTGGAATGAGCTACATGATTAAAAATGCCCGGTGTAATTCAGATTGATAACTGCATTAAACTCGCCGGGTTTCCCTTCCGTAATCGAGTCACACCTACAGCAATGAAGGCAAAATGATGTTAATCACCACCAGCAGTGGGTGATGGATGCAAACTCCTGGTGTCAATGCCAGTGCTTGGGGACATTAATTAGGGATCCTGATTTCTGCTCCTGCTCTCCTCCCCGTCCCATGCTGAGTGCCAGGGGAGAGCTCGGGCTCTGGCTCTGCCCTCAGTGAGCTCCTGACTGCTCCTTGCTGCCCTTGTCCCTGCGAGCATCCCCAGCACTGCCAGCCCTTTCTCCCTGTCCTTTCCTGAGATATTCCTTTCCTTCATGGATCTGCAGGCACCTTCCACACTGGCAGGTCCGTGGCGCCATGCAGGGGTCCAGCCTTGATGCAAAAATAACACCAGGACCGGAGCCTGCAGCCAGAGGGGTCATGGTTCAGCCCCTCCACTGGGACCTGGGTGAGAAGCTGGAGCCAGAGCGCATTCCTGAAGGATTCTCCCAAGAAGCTGCAGCAGCATGACCTCAGTTTTCCCTCTCCCCCATGTGATGCCTGGATATACAACGTGGACACACACAAACACACAGTGTCCCCCGGCCAGGGAACACAGCCCTGGCGCTCTTTTATTTTGACATCAGATAACCTTGATAAATTCTCTTATTAAATTTAATATCTTTGATCAATCACAGTAAAACTTGAGGAGATGAATTATTAAAATGAAGAATTGCTTTCTAGGGTTTATGGTTATTGTGCTACCTAAATTAAACATGTAGGTGCTGTTATTTAAAAGAAAAATACTCCCCTGTCCCTGAAGCCACGTGTATCACCTCAGCTCGGCCAGAGATCTCCGATAAGCAGAAACCACACTGCCCTCCTTGCACACACTGATTACACAGTGCCCTGTTTTCCTGAGCCATACACAGCAGCCAGTGTCACCTGTGCAATGGTGACACCAGCTCAAGTCGTTCTGAACCTTCCCCCAGTGAACCCCGGAGCTGAGGGCATCACCCCTTCTGCTGCTGCAGCTGCTCAGACCCAAGAGCTGCGTGATCCCAAAGCCCTCTGGATGTTCCCACTGCAGGGATGAGCACACAGCCACCATCTCTGCTCTCACCCATCTCAGGGCTCCCGAGACACCTCCTGCAGGAATTGGCTGGTTCTGGAGGTGGTCCATGCTCACCAGGCTGCTCCATGAACAGCAGAACATTGATGCTTGACCAACCTTTCTTTTGGGGGGTGCCGAGCACCGGCAAGGTCTGTGCATGCCGGAGGGAGGACAAGGAAGGCTGCTCGCAGTCCAAGCTCCTCAACTCCGTTGCCCACATTCCCCAGGTGATCCCTCCTCCTGCCCATAACCAAGGGCCATTTTTCAGAGCTGGTCTCTGTTCTCTGGCTGCTCCACTCTCCAGCTCCTGCTCTCCCTGCGTGGCTGGACAAGGTGTCATTACAGTGATTGAAGCTCAGCTCAATTTCCTGCAGGGCCTGTCTGTGCTCCGCGCCGCCGTAACGCTCACGCTTCCATTTCCCAGCTAAGTGCCTCCGTCTTTCCTTGGCTGTTATTCTAATTTGATAACATTCTGTATTTTTTAAGCTTAATTGTACAGGATGTAATGAAAGCGGCGAACATGTCAGCGCCGAAGGGGCAGGGACGGGGGATGGGATGTGGATGGGAAGGTGCTGTGTGGCACCATCGGGATGTGACAGCACCTGCAGGGCTCTCCAGCATGGCCAAGGGAAGCGTTGGGCTGACAGGATCACAACTTAAAACTTAACAGCAGAAAGGTTCAGGGCAGAGACAGCAACTCCTCCACCCAGGAGACCTCGAAATGAGGTTTAATCTTTTACAGACTTATTTCAGTGCCTGGAAATCCAGGACAAAAAGTTTTGGGGTTTTTTGGTGTGTGTGTGAAGAGACACAGAGTGACATATGTTTTGGGGTCAGCAAGGAAAAAAGAAGTCGGGGATCTGATGGGAGTGGCGTGCAGCTGGCTCTGGTGGGTGAATGCCAGCCCTGGTCTCCTGCTTTACCCGCAGCTGTGGTGAGCAAGTGACTTTGGCCATCACCAGTGACCTCCCAGATGTGTCTTTGCTGCACCTCACCAGCAGCGCTGGGGCTGCTGGGGCACCCAGCCCGGCTTGGAGCCCCTGGAAACATCAGGAGATGGGGCAAGACCAGGGTGCCCCACAGCTCAGCTCTGTCTGTGTCCATCCATCTGTCCACCCACCCATCCAACACCTGCACAGCCTCCCTCCTGAACTCACAGAGCTCGAAGATCCAGCTTCTTAGGCTTGAAAGCTGGCAGCTTCACATGGTTTTTTTTCCCTCAAGATCGCAGGGAAAAACAATTAGAAGGGATAAAATCAAATGTTTTTTAAAAGAATGGGTTGTTAGGCACACGCAGTGCTGCCTTGTCGGGATGAGCTGCAAGGGACCAGCGGGGTTCGGGGTGGATTATGTGTTTAGAGGGATAAAGAGCAAATCCAGAACTACAGTTCTGCCTGAGGGAAAACCTACAAGGGTATCGGTATGTGAGGCAAGAAGCCGAGGTCCAGGCAGGAATTCATAATTACCTGCTGCCTCCTTCCCTGAAACTTTGCTGCGCCATCAGTTACAGGTTATTTTGGGAGAGAAGACACTGAGATGACGGGCACGCTCCTGCCTCGGCCACACAGCAGAGAGGCCAGGCAGGCAGATCTCAAGGTGGGAGAGCTGTTCCCAGCATCTTTGCAGCTCAGGAAACGTGGGCAGTGTCACGGGGAGTAATGACCAGCCCAGCTGCCAGAGCAGGAGTGCAGCAAGCCACTGTGTTTCAATCACCGTGTTTCAACCTTTATCAAGGTGAACTTCTACGTTTCTCACCCGCCACGAATTTTCTCTGTATCCTTAAAACCAGCTTTAACCACCAGCCTGCAGATATTTTCCTCCCACTGCTTCCTCTGTGCTGGTTCTTTCCATGAGAGCCTGTCCGTGCCCCTGCTTGCAGCTCCTCAGCAGTGATGGACGAGCAGCTGGGACAGACGGGCTCAGCACGGGCTTCCCTGTGGCACCGGCCTTGCTGGAGCTCTGCTGGACACAGGAGCTGGACTTCCACAGGCATATTTTGGTTAGGGCTAGCAGGGCATCCAGCTGTGCAGCACAGCTGCCGAGGGCAGGGCTGCAGATGAGAGCAGCCGCCCGCAGCAGCAGCTCCTCCCCTGGGCTGTGACAGTCGGCACAAGCTCTCGTCCTCCTGGTGTGACACCTCCCAGATGTGACACTTGGGCCACAGCATGGAGGCAGCCACAGCCGTGGTCAGCATCCCCCTCCAGCCCAGCTGGGGTCTGGGCTGCTGGGAGGAGTCAGGGCAGGGCAGGGCAGGGGAGTCCCACCCCTCACAGAGGTTTGCCACATCTCCCTGGGTGGCTTTGGGCAGACACCCAGGCCCCCAAACCTCAGGTCACCTCCCAGCAGGTGGGATGGGACCAGCCAGGCCCCAGGAAATATTACTCTTATATTGACTCCTCCACTCCTTTGGCACCTGGAATTAATTTTGTATTTGTTTGGACTGTGGTGGGTTTAACCTACAGGAAGAGCCAGCCCTTGCCAACCCCCAGCAGTTTAATAGCTAAAGCGTTTGATTAAAAAATTTAATAGCCCTGGAATGATGGAACAGCTTCTGTCCACAATGTATTAAGCTTCTGGCATTCAGATTTATATGCAGTGTAAACTCCCTTTATATGAAAACATTTGTTTCCTTTCCCACATCCACAGCAGAGCTGCCCCTTCTCCTGCTTCATTTCCAGCCTCTTGTTTAATTGCACAGTTTTGGGAAGCTGCCACATATGGGGAGGCGGATTCCAGCAGCCGTGATTCGGAGGAGCAGAAGGAAACGCCAGTGCTGGCAGCTGCAGCCAGCCCAGTTGGTGCCTGTGTGCTGTGTGTGCTCCAAAGAACCCCAAAATGAGCAGCTCTCCAGTGGAGAAGCCACCGTGGAGTCTTGTGCCTCCGTTAATTTCTTGTTGTGGCCAGTTTAGTGCTCGTGTCCGGGCTGTGCTGAGTGACACTTCTGGTGGCCTCTGCCACCCTGTTGAGTTACACATCCATACCCCTCTCTCAGGAGTACTTTGTAGGAGCCCAGATAAACTCTTTCACCAGCAGACCCCATAAATCCTCATTACCATTTGCTCCAACCGGTCTGCCCAACATTTCTCCTCTCCCCGAGAGCTCCCAAAGCCACCATAACTCTTCTCCAGGTCAAGTAGTTCATGGCAGATGGATACATCCAATTTACATCTGCTGCCTCAGCCTCATGTTTTTAGGCAAACCTTGTCCCTTCACCCTGGAGGAGCAGCTTGGGCCGGGCCGGCAAAGCCAAGTGCCAGGGCCACGTCTCTGGGAGAGGCAAAACCCAGCCAGGCTCAGCTGGGACAGACCCAAGGGCAAGAGGGAGGGGACAGTTCAGGGAATCAACACTGGCTCCTTCTCCCAGGAAGGACATTTTTGTCAACCAGCGTCTCTCAACACCGAGCCCAAGGCCAGGAGGGCACCAGCAGAGCCTCCTCCGCTCATCCTCTGGAGAAACTGGCATTTAATTTCCCATCACTCCTAATCCTCTTACTCCCGTGGACTTTGCGAGGGTGGATTTTGAGCTGTTCCGAGCTATATCATAATGTCAGGCAGATCCACAGGCTTTAGGCTCTGCTGAAGGGCTTAATAGAGATTTTTGTCACCCTGGAGAAGCTCGGGAGAAAGGAAAATTTCCCCCCACAAGTGCAGCCAGTGAGGCTGGGGGGCTGGTGGTGGCTGGAGCTGGGGGAGCACAGAGGGGCCCAGCTTGGGACAAGGAACTATAAATATCCAGCCCATGTACAGGCTCTACAGTGAAAGGAAATTGCCGATTAACTTTGGCGACACTTTATTAGTGAAGAACAGTTTGTTCTTACACTCCTCTGCCTGTCTGCCTTTTTTAGATGAGAAACTACATGAAATATGCTGTAAAATACCTAATGTGCCTTTTTGGGGCAATAATTCAAAGTCCGTGTTCATAAATTCACATTTTGCTAAAAAAGTGGGGAAAAAAATAGAAGCAGGAGATCCTGGGTAATTTATTACCCTTGCTCTGCGCTATCGCTCCCCAGCCACCGGGATGCTGCTGCTCAGGGATTTGGATCCTGCACGGAGCCAGCTCTCTTTTTGCAGTCCTTCATTTCGGCTGTTCAGGCTACATTGGGTTTTTCAAAGCTGAAGAACAATTTGGAAAACACATAAAGCCACTTCTGAGAGCTGGAGGGAAGTATCATATCCCTGGGATGGAACAGCTCCGATACCTGTTTTGATAGACTGGCCAATTAAGAATTGCCAGCAGAGCTGGGAAATTTGCATTGGAATGTCGTTTCCGTCGTGATGAATTGGAGCTCCCTACCTACACTCTACCTGGTGGATGATCTCATTTCATTTCTAGTGAGGCTCTGTCACTGTGCCTACACTCATGGCATTACCCACTCCACGAACTCATTTCTCCCAAGAGAACCAGCCACGGGGGGCTGCAGCCAGGGACCCCCAAAGAGGCTGTTCCAGGTCTCCAGTTCTGCGTTCAGGAGATGCCCGGGGCAAAGGCAGCTGCAGCTCTGGGCTCTTCCTTCCCAAGGCAAACAGCGGGACAGCTCTCTGTTTGCTCTTCCTCCTGCTCACAGGATTGAATTATTATCCCTGCAATCATATTCTTAAGGTTAAGAACAAATATATATAAGAACCTCGTGGAAAATTGGTCCACTTTGGAGTTGACAGAGGAGCACAATACTTCAAGCTGTCCTAACAGTTTCTCTGCTTAACAGAAACATTTTTCATTCCATTAATGCCAAGTGCCCTCGTCATGCTGAGATTTTAAGACAAGATTCTGTGTGAAATATGAGGAGTCTCCACTTGAGGCCATGTGGAGAGGGCTTGGTGCTCGCTCTGAAGGGCCGGGGAATTCTCCTTCTCCCAGGGAGCCCAGAGCAGGCACATGGGCAGCAGCAAAGCCCCAGCACCCCAGCCAAGACGGTCCCCTCCTGATAAAGCCCTAACAAACACAGATTAGGGTTTATGGTGCCTCACAGACAGTTCTTCAATACCTCGAGCCATGACCTCAGTGCTGGTTTTGAACTATGGTTCAATTTTTGCTTGTTGTGATTTGAGACTCAGCACTGGCCTGGAACATCCAGGGCTGCACAAACAGGGATGTGGAGGGGAATTAGGGAAGGGTGTTTGGGTGCACAGCTCAGAATCTCGAGCGCCTGGAGCTGCTGCATCCCAAACCCCGCCAGCACATCCCTGACCTGCAGGAGAAGTGCTCCATTCCCTCAGGAAAGGACAGGATTTGGTTCCAAACAGGGTGTGAGGACCTTCAGGTCTGATAACAGCTTTGGGGAATTGCTGCACCCTGTGAGAGACCCCAGGGTCACCATCACTGGCACCGTGACCAGCCCCGCAGAGAGATGCAGGAGATGTCACTGGAGCCACTTTGGAGACATCAGGAGCTGGGGACGAGGATGTCGAGGGATACCAGCACTGGGGCTCTGTGGAATGAGCAGTAGCTCCCACTTAGCTTTTATTAACCAGATACATCATGTGCCAAGCGGGCAGGAGGAAAATCGATGGCAAGGACTGAAGTTATGGACAGAGATCTGGCAGCTGGAGCTGCTTCCCAGCACCTTCTGTAGCCACTTCTCAGGGGCCTTGTGCAGACAGGCCGTGGATCTTCCCAGCAGAAGCCCTGACTGATGAAAAGTATAAATTTACAGGGATTTGTGGACACTTTAGGGCAGAGGGCAAAGCCTTTTCTCACAGAGAAGCATCCCTGGGTGGGCCCAGCTGCATTCCCACCCCTATTACAGGGTTCCCTCGTGCTGCTGCACCTCCCTTTTGGGATACCAGTAACTACATGAGAGCCTGAATTCTTCCTCCCACCTCAGTCTAGATCTGACATCTTTTATAAAAATTTAAATCCCAACCAAAAGGTAACACACCAACAAGGACAGAGCCCAGACATGGCTCAGTCTTGACAACTTTATTAAAGTTTTAATATTCCTTTCACCTCCAGCTAATCTGGCAGTCGTGATTGGGACAAGGAGAAAATCAGGCTGAGGAAATGATGAGCGCCGTGCCTGGAGCTGTGTTCCAGCGAGGGCTCCACTCCCTGGCTTGGCTGCCCCCATGCCCCCACTTTCTGCCACATTTTGCATCCTGTGGGAGAGCGGGCTGGCATCCTGTGGAGCCCATCTTGGGCTGCCAGCGTCAATAACACCCTTACAAAAACGGTTCAACCAGGATGGATGGATTCGCTGGAAACGCCCGCACCGCCCGCAGCTCCTGCAAGGACATATTTTAAAATGGAAATGAAACGCCGAGAGAAACCTGATTTGCTTAAAATAACTGTGGAGGTTGAATTGTTTTGTGCTGGAAGAACAAATAAACAAACAGAAGGCGCAGGTTTGAGGAACGAGAGCACGCTGCGTGTGACACTTTTAATACAGAGTTATGGATGGCACCGTCACGGGAGAACATCCTACTGGGATGGTGGAACATGGCTGCTTGTGCAAACAACTGCACCGCCAGCCTGCGGGCCAGGCGATTATTAATGAGCGCTTCATCAGGACCTTCTTTTGCAGAATTTCTAATGACTGCTTAAAAAAATATGTGAATATGCATCCGTGCTTTGGCAGCCCGTGCCGGTAACACCGAGTGCTCTGCCCCTGGGAGCGTTGTAGGGGTGGCTCTGCCAGGAGCAACGGGGCTGTTGCAGCCCGAGCCAGAGTGTGCAGCCCCCTCCCCAGCTCATCCCTCCTGCAGCTCTGGAATACCCTGTGCGAGGAGAACGCCGTGTCAGGTGTCACTCGCAGGGAGCTCCGGCACCGCCGGAGTCAGGACAGCGGAGATGCTCCTCATCCCCTGGCTCAGCTGGGTTATCAAGAACGAGAGATGGCATTAAGGGAGAGGCTCCCTGGTCCTGTTACTGCTCCAGAGGGATGAGCTTTGAGATGAGCATCTTTTGCCAGCGAGGCTGGAGGCAGCAGCAGGAGCATTCCCAGGCAGCACCGGGCGGGTCGATGGGAGACAATTGCGGTGTCACTGAATTGTTGTGTCCTGGACGCAGCTCCGGGCAGTGAGAGGCCGGCAATAAGCAGAATTTGCCGGGGGATTGCCAGTGAAACCCTGCTTATCGCAGCTGTAAATTCGCTGCGGACACTTCCACCTTTATTTCCCACCCAGGGAACAATATCCCCTCCCTGAACCGGGATATACTGCTGTCGTTCTGCTCCAG
Organism: Edolisoma coerulescens; assembly: GCA_013397115.1. Classification (NCBI taxonomy): domain Eukaryota; kingdom Metazoa; phylum Chordata; class Aves; order Passeriformes; family Campephagidae; genus Edolisoma; species Edolisoma coerulescens. Next base: position 88,702 of record VWZW01002793.1, on the reverse strand, counting down.
CAGCCTCGCCGAGGAGCTCGTAAAAATTAAGTCACGGGTTTAGCTCAGTGAGATAAGGGCTCTGTGGTGCCAAACACCAAGCACCAAGTCGCTCCAGCCCAAGGAGGCTGTGGCAGCAGTACCAGCTTCCCTCTTCCATGTTTAATTTGCTAAATTCTTGGAAACTACGATTAAAGTAGTGGCAGCAGTTCCAGAAGTCTCACCCAGCTTTTCTTTAACCCTTAATTTTTTGCAAGGAAGAGTAATTTGAGATGAGCTGGTGGCACTGAGGCCCCACACGGGTCTCAGCAGCAGCTCCCACCCTCCTCTCTGCCACCAGAGGAGCAGAAATGGGGGAAAAATGGGTCTCCCAGCCACCCCACACTGCCCTGGGCCTGTGGCCCAGCTGAGCCATCACCCCACGCTTTGCAGTGCTTTCAAATGACTAATCAATTATTCTTTATTAGGGTTATTTCTTTCATTAGTCGTTTCTTCAATGCTTTCAATGTTTCATTAGTCTCCTCTCAAGTTACAGTGGATTTCGAGCACTGTGGAAGAGGATAATTCATTTTATTAGGTCATTTATTTTCTGGGCACATTTTTAAAGGTCAATTAATCCACCTAAATGGAGGAGGAAGTATGGAATAGCATATAGAGCCTCCCTCCCCCTCTGCCAGAGAGCCTGGTGTGGGTTCACTTGCTCAGGTAGGGAGGGATGCACCGGTACCTGGGAATGCCATGTCCTGGTGTGACACTCCAGCTGGAATTGTGCTTCCAGAAGCTGCTGGAATCTATTTTCCAGCTCCTTCCCGAGGATGGAAGAGCTGCTCAGCCCTCCCAACCCGAGAGTGGTAGTTGTGCCCATCCCTGTCCTCTCTGCTGAGAGCATCTCCTGCCACCAGGATGGGTCCTGTCGCACCTCACATATCCCAGCAGGGACAGGGGAACTCCAGGGTGAGCACAGGGTGGGCTTTGGTGGTGAAGATCCATGGGGAGCTGGTCAATCCCATCTGACACTCCTCTATCACTCCTTAGGGGGCCTGAGACCAGCTCAGCCCAGGGAGCCAAACCCAGGACATGCATCACTGCCGCTGCTGTTCCGGCTTGTGTTTACATTTGTATTGATGCCCACGGTGTAAAACACCAATTATTTTAACTGAAAAATCCATGGACCGAGCTAATAAAGCTCCCCTGAAAACAGGGATGGAAAAGCATGAACGGCTTGATGCCTCCATAAAACGTTAAAGGTGAGTTTTATTCCAGCTGTGAAATACTTGGAAATCTTTGAAAAGTCAAACCCTTCACGTGCAGGAGCTGGAGAGGAGCCTGTGTCCTGCCTGGTGACGGGGAGGCACGGACACCCCACCGTCCTGGGGACAGCAGTGGTGCTGCAGGTGATTCCTCGCACCATCCCTGGTCTGATCCAGCAGGAAGGTGCCACTTTACCAAAAACACCCTGTTTTGGGGTCAACTCGGCAGCTTTGTGAACTGCTGCACTCTCCACGTGGGGTTTTGGCAATGATGAGCTGCAGCCAGCAAAAAGCCGGGCATTCCTTCCTGGAAAGAGCCACCAGCCAGGGAAAATACAGATAAAATACCCCAACGTGAGGATTCAGAGAGCAGTTTTGGGTGACGTTGTAACAGCTTGGCAGAAGAACATTGAGGAGGATGTGTAATTAGTCCCAGTGCATGGGAAGCACAGAGCAAGGGCTGCTCCTGTTCGCTGGTCACCAGACCGGACAGGACACTCACTTTTTGGCCCCCCCAAACCTCTCCAGGTGTGTGCAGCAGCCAAGGGCACAGGCACAAGGTGCCCTGGTTCAGATTAGCTCCTGCATCTTCCACCTTTGCTCGATCTCATTAAAGGAGCAGAAAAGCTTTGCCGGGGGCTCTTTACAGACCCCGGGCTGCCGAGCCGATCGATGCCACCTCCGCGGCCGAGGGGACGCTCCTCTAATTGCAAAACAAAATAATTTTTTTTGCCTCCTTCCAGCACAGGAACGAGTTCCAACCTCTCGTGATGCCAAGCAGGTTTCAAACCACTTATTAAATAATGCAGAGCAAGAGTTAAAAATTGATGTTAAACTTGATTTCCTGTAGCCTCCTGAGAGGCTGCTCGGCTTGTTATAGCCGATGTCTGCGCCGCTCACCGCGAGCCTGCAGCGTGTCAGTGCTTATCAAACTCGTGGAAAAGCTCCTATATTAATCTCCTGTCCCATCCCTGACTTTTCCAGGGCACTGACAGGCTCTTTCTAAAGGAGCCTGATGCTGTGGGTGGACAGGGCTCGCTCTGCTCTGGGTCAGGGTCTCATCACCCTGCCACACACTGCTCCCTCTGTGTCCTGGCACGAGCACCCTGCTGCACCTGGGGTTTTATCCAGAGTAGATGCTTAAAAATGGAAGGGGATGGATGGTGGGAGGCAGACCTGCGCTGAGAAGATGCTGGGGATGCTGGGGTGTGTGACCTCAGAGCAGGAGCAGCTCCCATGGACTTGGGTTTCAACACCAGCCACCACCTCGGAGGGGATCCCTTTGCCACACCCCATTTGCCCTCTGATCCTGCAGCAGCACCTGAGCTGGGAGGTAAAATCTTTGTAGATGTATTCCAAGTCTCCTGCAACAGGCTTAGGTTTCAAACAGACTAAATAAATATTAATAAACCGTAAATAAATATTAAGAACCTGGGCTCCGTTAGCAAAGGAGGGGCATAACAGACGGGCTGAGGTTAACCAGAACATTATTTCCAGCTGAGGAGCTGGGCTGGTCCAGGAGCCAGTGTGAGCAGCCCTGGAGCTCCTCTCAGTGCCCCAAGGGCCCCGAGATGGGAACTCTGTAAAGGACTCCAGCCATGGCTCCTCGTGCCCCTTCGCTGGGCAAACCCAGCGCTGCCACCAAACACTGCCACCACCACTGCCACTGCCAGTCAGGGCATGTAGGACACCCTGTACTCCCTGCCACCACCACCCAGGGCACCCAGGGCACCCATCATCCTCTGAAAATGCCACCCGAGGCACCTGTGGCACCCAGCACGTGCCACCACTGCCACCCCGGGCATGCAGGGCACCCAGTACCCCCAGTGACCAGCACCCAGGGCACCCAGCATCCACTGTCACTGCCACCCAGGGCATCCAGGGCACCCTGAACCTGCTGTCACTGTCACCCAGGGCACCCAGGGCACCCTGCACCCGCTGTCACTGCCACTCAGAGCACCCAGCACCTGCCATCAGCACAGCCTGTAAAAAGCTGATATCCCAAAAGCCGATATCCCAAAAGCAGGGCAGGACGTTTTGTACTGGGGCACTGTGCAGCCACAAGTGCAAACAGCAATCACCAGTGAGGGAAAACTTCCAGGAACCAGCAAGAAGCAGAACGATCTTCAGAGGAGCTGTTGAAGTGAATGAGAGAAGAAAAAGCCATTCAGCTTTTTAATGTTTTGCGCCAGGCTTGGAAGAACAAACAACCATGTGAAAAGGAGCATCCTCTAAATCACCGGGGAACCGGGGGCTCCCAGGCTGCTGAGGACTTTCCTGCATCCCATAAAGCACTTTGTGAGGTCTGCTGCTGTGGAAATGATGAAAAGGGAGGGAATGCATTGAGGGTTTTCTCAATTTGTTTTGTGTTTTCTTTTAGTAGGGCAAAAAATGTACAAAAAATGGCCTGGCCACCTTGGATCCTCATCGGAGGGAGATCAGAAGGCTCCTGGCTTTGCTGACGGTGTGTGGGGGATGAGGAAACAAGAGGGAAGGCTGGCGTTTATAAATTGTAGCTATTAAACCTAAATGGGGGGAACGAAATGGGCCATAATTGAGCTAACCAGTCGTTTCAAGAGTAAAATCCCAATTTCGGCAGTCAGCAAGAAAGTTTTCATAAATAGAAATACCAACTGTTCAGGTGGAGAACTTAAAGATCTCCGCAGAAGTGAATGATAAAAGAGTTACTTGAATACATTCAGAGCCCATTGTTCGAGAGAAGAAAGCAGTAAAGGAGAGGAAAATAGGGCTCCTCAAAGTAATGAGTGGAGCAGATGAGGGAGAACAAAGGGCCGGCAGCTCCGCACCCACTTCATTTGTTCCCGGCTCATTGAGGGGAATGAGAAGCGCAGGCAGCGACGGCTGTTTGATATCACTGAAAGGGTGGTGTTATTAAAGCCCAGATAAATAACCCAGCAGGCATGGGCTGGGGGCTGCTCACTCACACCGGGCTCCGGAAATGGAGTTTGGGGCTTCTGGAGAGGGAGCAGCGTCCCTGGGGCTGCTGGAATGGATCCGCTCGGGGCCGGTGCCTCTGGCAGCCCTGGCACGGGGGCACTGGCTCTGTGCTCTGCTGTGCCAGGACAGATGTGCCAGGACAGATGTGCCAGGACAGATGGCGGCAGAGATCACGTTAGGGAATGTCCAAAGGAGGCTACGAAGATGGGGAAGGGTCAGGAGGGGCCACACGAGGAGCAGCTGAGGGCACTTGGCGTGTTCAGCTGGAGGAGACTGAGGTCAGAGCTCATCAGCGTCTGCAGCTCCAACCTCTGCTCCCTGTGACAGGGACAGGACCCTGGAGCTGTACCAGGGGAGGTTTAGGTTGGATTTTGGGAAAGGTTCTTCCCCCAGAGGGTGCTGGGCACTGCCCAGGCTCCCCAGGGAATGGGCACGGCCCCGAGGCTGCCAGAGCTCCAGGAGGGCTTGGACAGCGCTGCCAGGGATGCCCAGGGTGGGGTTGTTGGGGTGTCTGTGCAGGGCCTGGGGTTAAACTGTGCTGATCTTTGTGGGTCTCTTCCATCTCAGGAGATTCTGTGGCTCCATGAGAGATGTCCCAGTGCCTTGGACAGCCTCTGAGCCAGCACCACACTCCCTGCACTGAAACAAGCTGCCCACAACTTCTCCTACCGGGCTGTTTATTGTTTTGGGCTGCATTTATTTCCAATTATGATTCAGTTTATCCCAATTAAATGCCACTTATACTTCAATGTAGTTATCCAGTCCAATACTTCTAATTAGTTTGTAAAGTATTAGAAGTCAATTTTAATTATTTCCAGTGGGTTTCGAGAAAACCTCAATTAGATATCTGTGCTTTTACTCCAAGCAGTGGCTTTTCCTTCCCCACTGTTCCCTGTGCCCACTGCTGAGTCCAGCTGGAGCCACAGGGATCCACGGGGAGCTCTGGAAGTGGGGGCCACCCAAAGCCAGCGAGGTGACCGTGCCAGGCCACCCCTCCCTGGCAGCAGGAGCATCCCTGTGGGTGGGTACCAGGCAGGGCGAGCGGCTGCCGCAGCCTCTGTGCCAGCTACCTGGGGAGCCTCCACGCTGATAATTATCTGTACTCACACGGTGCCTTTTTTTGGTAATTGCTTCGTTTTGCACGGGATTTAATTAACAGAATCCACACGGGGAAAGCACAGCACGGTTCGATTGTCTGGGGCTCGTCTGCGTCGGGGGGAAGCTGCGGCTGGGGAGGTCTGGCCCGGGTGTCCCTGTCCTCGGGGCAGTCCTGTCCCAGCAGGGAGGTGACAAGTGTTGGTGCAGAGAGCGGAGCAGGCGGCGTGTGGGTCTTTGGATCCATTTCTATTTATTCCGTGCAAAGCCAAGGCTGAATTGATTTGCCCCAGCTCCTCCTGGGCAGGAGTGGTACTCACTAAACTTAATTTTGTGCACAAAATCCCTCTTTTAAACCCCAGCTTGCCAAAACAAGGAGTGGCACACTCAAAACGGTGTCACCTCAGATGCTGATGAGCAGCTGCTGGTGCTCGTGTCCCTTCCCGTGTGAGGAAATGTTCCTCCTTGCACTGGGAAAGATGAGTGGCAGAATCCCCCCTTTAGGGTGGCAAAATAACAACACCAAACAAAAATAACAACATCAAAAAAAAAAATCTAAAGCAATTCTGGGCTTTGAGTGAAGATGAATCCTCCTCTTTGCTCATTATAAAATACCTATTATCTCCCTTTATCTCCAAGCCACCAGTGTTATTTCAATTTAGCAGTGTATGAGAAATGCAAGGAAATATAATAAAAGAACCATGGATGCACTATTTAATGTCAGAATGACAGATGCTTCAATTAGGCAGACACGGCTATTTCTCCCCAAAATAGATAAAGATGAAATTTTTATAAGATTGCCCCGTTTGTGTTTACGATATGGTGCTGGTACATGCTTTCATCACAATACAAATTAATACAAAAGCTCCGATTTCAGTGGAAATCTGAAGGGATTTGACAGCAGTTTTGCAAGTTGCTGAGCTGGCTGGCCACTCCCTCAGCACTGGGAATGCCTTGGCTTTGACAGGGACAGAGTGGCACCGTGGGCAGATTCAGGGCAGCACCACAGCACGGCACTGGCACTCGCTGGCACTGCACGGCCACGCTCTCCCGGCCCCCTGGGAGCCCTTGATGCCTCTGAAGGTCTCTCCTTTCCAGCGCTGCTCCATTCCAAGGCGTGTTTGTACAGTAAGTGGGTCAAGGAATAGTCAACAGAAAAGTTATGTCTGTGTTTACCCAGGAATTATAGATATAGCCTGAATTATGCATGAATTAAAAAAAGTCAACACGAGCGGCACAGTAAACACGTGTGCTTTGCTGGGGGTTTGAAGAGGGGGGATCAAGGAAGGGGGGTACAGGGGAGGTCCCTGAGGTGTGGGAGTCAGAGGCAGAGTGATGCCATGGGGTGCCAGGATGCAGGAGCCGTGTCCTGCCTGTGCCCTGGGGCCCAAGGGACTCCTGCACTCCCACAGTGGCTCTTGTGGCACTGAGTTTAGTCCTGGCTTGAGCCTGCTGTTAATTGTTTCCCTCTTGTCAGCTCTCACCGTTTGCCCCAGGTCGGATCCCTCGCCCGGCGCTGGGGATGTTTTGGTAACAAAGAGCTGCAGACATTATTTATTACTCCATTTCAGCCCAAACAAGCATTACTCTCATTTATTTATTAATCACTTTCCAAATTCAAAGGAAACATCTGTGCAGATTCGCAATTAAGGGGGTTTGTGGCTCGAGCGAGATTTCCCTGTAACTTCTATAAATAGACCCGGTGTTTACTGCTCATTGTCTCAATCATTCTGAGCAGTGATGATCATCCTGATAACCCTTCCCAAGAGCTGTAGCCCACCCACAGCCCTGTGACCCAGCTGCATCCTGAGAGGAGGAAGAGGAGGTGATGCTGCGGTGCTGCTGCCGCTCTCCAGCAGCATTCCCACCGGGACAGGCTGCTGGTAGGAGGGAATCCTCCTCCCATGAGGTGGGTGATGGAAGCAGCCCCATCCCAGAGGCCACCCCAGCCACCCCAGTGATCCCAAGAGCATCACTGCCGCTGCCCGACCACCCTGGAGCCCTGGGAGGAGTCTGCTGCTGCTCTGCAAACCCAAATCAAGGGGAAATCCCAGACCCCTTGTGCCACCAGCACATCAGGGATGACTGTGCTGACCTGTTCTCATTCCTACCTGCTTCCTACGTGTCACTCATCCATCACAGCCTGAAGCCTCGTCCCACCACAGCACTGGGCTTTGCTGCTCCACTTGGGGCACTCCAAGCTCCCCCCACTCCCCAAAGCCATCCCTGCGTTCCTGAGAGCTCCAGGCTCCTGAAGTGCCATGTGCTTTTAGCAACAGTGAGTGTATTTATAATCCAAAGGCATCCTCGGGGACAAAAATTATAAATGAGGTGTTACGACTCAGCAGTTTGATCCAGTTCTGGGACTTAAAAGATTTGTTAATGATAAATATGTTAATGCCATTAGCATTTCAGAGGAGGAGAGGATGATGGAGCACAGGAGAGACCTCAGGACATCCAGACAGCTTCATCTCATGGCAGTGACGTGTGACAGGCAGAACGCGCTGCCTGCGCTGCCACAGCGAGTCGCACCTTGACCCCAAGGCCACCAGGCCACCAAATTTTGTTCTTGCTCCTGCTCCAGCACATGAGGAGCATCTCATATGTCACATCTCATCATCTTGTGTCATCTGGCTGCTTTCTTCCATCTCATCCCAGCCCCAGCCCAGGCCTTGGCACCAGCCATGCCAGCTGCATTCTCAAAACTTTCACACCTGGGAACCAAACTGCTCCTGAGGAAACTCCATATTTCACCAATTTCTTCCATTTCACTTTCAGCTCTATCCGTCACCATCTCTTAGCAGGAATTTCCATATTCCAGCCGTGCTCTGCTCTGCCAGCCATCCCCTCTGAATGGGCTCTAACCTGGTTTGCCTCACGCAGCCGTGACTAACGCGTTTAACCTTTTTTATGAGGCATATTTATTGTTTTCAGGCCTCCACTTTCCAAATCTGCTCCCAACAGACATTTGTCTTTTTGAGGTTCCCAGTGTTTCCAGTGCAAAGCCTGAGAATCAATACAGCTCCCATCCCTTCAGCTTTCCCAGCCGCCAGATCCAGATTGGATTTAAGCCGGGCTCCATCCCCCGTCAGGCTTTAAGCAGCCCGAGATGAAGCTTTATTGACTGCTGTGGGAAAGTGTGATTTATCCCCGCTGCTCATCAGCTCCATTTGCCCAACGGAGCCACTCCCAGGGATGGCTGGGAGTGGGGCTATAAACATATTTCACACTCTTCTCCTGAAACAGGTAAAATACGGAGTAGACGGCTCTATTCTATCAGCCTCTGGTTATTCTCTCCAGTATTTATTTCAAAGCCCTGCGCGAGCCCCCTTTGTGCGGGGAGGAGATAAACCTGCGTTTGAACTAATTGCAAATCACTTTTCCTGGCGGAGGAGCCGTGCGAGGGCGGCTTCGCTGCAACAGCACTGGGTTTAGGCAGCGGCTCTGAACGTGCCGGGGAGCTCACCCAGGAGGGAGAGAGCTCAGCACAAAGCCGGGGCTGAGCCCTTGGGTGTCTGCGCTCACCCCATGTGCAGCAGGGGAAGCTCCTCACCCCCAGCTCTGCCTCCTGCGCGGCAGCCCGGAGCCGGCTCCGTGCCATCCCTTGGAAGCAAAGCCGAGCAGATCCTGCTGTCCATGGGATGCCTCGTCTGGAGGCATCGGCAGCTGCTGCTCCGGGTGCCGGCGCCTCTCCCGGCGCAGCTCCCGCACGGTCCCGGCGGCCGGGGCGCAGGAGCAGATGCCTGGCACGGGGCTCGCAGAGCTCTGCCGTCGGGAAGCCTGGGGCAGAGCGCTCTGCTGGGATGCGCCGTGCAGCTGCTCAGCCGTGCCATCCTTACAAACCCGCGCTCCAAAGAACCAGTGCCAGCGCTGGAACTGCAAAAGATCTGGCCAAAAAATAAAAAAAGAGGAGGGATGTGGAAGGTGGGCAGGTGGTCCGGCAGCTGCAGCCTGGAGCTTGGCTCCCTGCTGGCATCCCAGGCAAATCCCTCCAGGACTCTGACCTCTGGGCGAGCACAGAGTGTGGCCTGTGAGCTGCATGAGGAGCCAGGGCCACTCAGGTCCTGCTCCTGCTGGGATCCACGTTATCACTGCTCCGTTGTTGGCAGAATCCACAGGCAGAAGCCAATCCATGTGCCAGCCATGGCCCTCTGACCAAGAGAGGAAAGGGTCCGAGCCCGTGTCACCAGGAGCTGGGCTGTTCCTGGCACTTGCTGTCACTCTTCACTTGTGGATAATTCCTGCTCGGGGTTCTGTTTCCTCCCAGGAGAGGGCAATGCCACACACACTGCAGCCACCCTGCTGGGAGGGCTCCTGGCTGGAGGAGGAGATGCCCCCGGAGTGGGCAGCAGGACAGGACAGTGCCCCCACTCACACAGCTCCTACTGCTGGGGCTCCCATGGGAGGCAGATCCATCTGAAAAACAAACCTTCCCTTGCCTCCACTGGAGGTGGCCTGAAAATCCCAGTGTGTGTGTGCTTTAGCAATTCAGGAGAAATTAAACCAGCTTATTCTCAGGAAATCATCCGTTTCCCAGAGAGTCCGGGATGATGGCTGCTGGCACCCGCCCAGCGCGCTGTTAACAAGCGAGCTCGGAATATGAGGCAGCAGATCCGATGCGAATTATTTTTGCAAAGCCGGAGGATTTCATCTCAGATGAGCTGCCAAAGTGGGAAGTTTTAATAAGTGTAATCCTCCAACATAATTAACCAGTGAAGAGATTGGCCCTGGAAGGTTTAAGCGCTGCAGTCCAAGGGCTGAGAACGGGTGCTGGGACTGCAGCCTCGAGCCCTCCTCCTCCTAATCAAGGGGCAGGGAGGCAGCCCTGGAGCCCTCCCTCCTCCTGGCATTGCTCCATCAGGTCTTTCCCAAGGCAGCAGAAGCAGGGAGAAGAGCCTTGGATCCAGCAAACCCCCCCAAACTGCTCCTTAGAGAAGCTGAGGTGGGCAGAGCTCCGCGCCAGGCGAGCCTGGGATGGCCCCTACAGTGCTGGTTTGGAATTTGGGAGGTTTGGAAGCTGAGGAACAGGAGCCCTGCAAGATGCTTGGATTTGGGACGAGGTTCCTGGCCACCGGTTCCCACTGGCAGGAGTGGGAGAGCCGGTGCAGCTGATCATCCTTCCTGCTGGCAGCCCCACGCGATTCCCCAGCGAGCGGAGCTGCTCGAAGACGTGCATCAAGGCAATCATGTCGTGTGCTCTGCCCCGCTCCCGTGACAGCTTCCCCCGGCACGGCCGGAGCGGGAGGCTCTTCTCGTGTCATGTCAGGAGTGCGGATGAGCTCTCAGGAGAGCCCTTCTTTACTGGGAAGTGGCATCTCTGTCGTGTAGTCCGGAGAGAAATCAATGAGCAAACGAGTCAGGGATCAGCGGATGAGGCTGACGACTCTTCCCTGTTACACTTTGGCTTGTGTAAAGGGGGGGAATGGTTGTGGGGTAACTGGGGCTGCCCTGTGGTACTGGGGCTGCTTTTTCCCATCCCACCTGTGTTTCCCAGGCAGCAGCTCCCCTGGGAGCCCAGCACAGCAGGCAGCAGGTCAGCTGTCCTTGGGGTGAATTCCTTCACGCTCAGCAAGTCTTTCTTGCCACAAGCAGCAAGAGGGAAATAGAGGAAAAATGATCCGATTTTCTCCCCCATTGAAACGGTGGAATATTGGCTCCTGATGGATAAGACAAAGCGGGGATAAAGGGTCCTGTTTCCATTAGATCATCTTAATTGGGCTTTTTCCTGAAAGCACAAAATCAATATTTTCATCTACATGAACCCAATAAGCTCTTGGGGTCACCTGCAATAACACAAATCTGGGCCTTGTACATGTGGACTGGAGGAGCGTGGGCAGCTGCCTGCAGCAGCCCCGAGAGCGCGGCACAGGGAGAAACGGCCCCGTGCCAGGAGGGACCGGGCTGTGCCACGGGGACTGGGCTGTGCCACAGGGACCAGGCTGTGCCCGCTGTGCCACGGGGACCGGGCTGTGCCACGGGGACTGGTCTGTGCCACGNGCCTGCTGTGCCACGGGGACCGGGCTGTGCCACAGGCACCAGGGCCATGTGGGATCTCAGGTGGATGCCATTGTTGGGATCCCAGATGGGGGCTGGTGTTGGGGTCCCAGCCAGGGGCTGGTGTTGGAAGCCCAGCTGGATGCCGGTGTTGGGATCTCAGGTGGGTGCCATTGTTGGGATCCCAGCCAGGGGCTGGTGTTGGGATCCCAGATGGGGGCTGGTGTTGGAAGCCCATCTGGGTGCCAGCACTGGGATCCCAGCCAGGGTTTGGTGTTGGAAGCCCATCTGGGTGCCAGCATTGGGATCCCAGCTGGGGAGTGGTGTTGGAAGCCCAGCTGGGTGCCAGTGGTGTGCGAGCGATCAAAGACTTCAGCACTGGAGGAAAAAAAACCCAATTCTGAGCCCAGCATCCTCAGTCAATATCTGCCAATTCCTAAGAAATTGGCCACCTTGAAGTAACCGAGGTGCAAAATAGAGCCGATTAGAAAAATTAAACTCAGGCTGAGCTGGAAGAAAGGCCATTCAGCTCACTGCAAACATTATCTGCTCTAATTGGAAGCTTTGTTTAATTTGGCTTTGAAATTGAATTCCTTTTCCTTCCTGGAGAACTGTTATTACCTTAATTCTCCGCTTTGAATAAGACCATTTATATGGTCAAATACGGCTTGTCTGCAGCACAGCAAGCCCAGGAGCGGAGCAGCCACCGCCTCTCCCGCGCCTCCAGCCCCCTCCTCAAACCCTGCGCTGTTCCCTGGTGTCGATGCACAGTTCACCCTCCCCATTGCTTGGGAATTACATTATTCATGGAAAGAGTGAAAGCTCTGTTCCTGCTTCACCCTCCCTCCCCGGCAGACTCTCCACGTTCCCCATTTGCCTTTGGGGCAGCAAAAGTGGAGGCAACTCCAGGGCGGGGAGATTCCCAGCCCGGGACACTGGGCTTCCCCAGGGAAGAGGAGCACATCCTCACGCATCTGTGGCTGCTGCTCCTCGGGATGAGACATCAAAGTGGATTTTCCTGCCTCCACACCGGCTCTTCCGCCACTCGCTTATTCCACCGTCCTGTTGCTTATTTGCAGAACAGCAATTGAGGGAAAACAACAGCGTAATGAAGGCATTGCATCCCAATTTCCAAGTGTGGCCAACAAGATCCATCAGGCACTTTGGGAAAATCAAGAACTTTATCTCCAATCAGCCAGCTTTTATCTGCTTAGGGATAAACAAGGCTGAGGAACCAGCAGTAGCAACAGCTGCATCGTAAACAAGCCTGAAACCAGACCCTTCTGCTGGAAGTAAATAATTGATCTCCGAAAAATTCTGCTTAGGCAAAGCCATTTCAATTACCTGGTGGATGACGATGAGTGTGGAGAGAGGTTAACGGCTCTGAAATATTTAAGGAGAAGATGTTTGCCTGGGCGCACTGTAGTTTGTCTTTCATTTACCTAAAAGAGGGAGATTATTTGAGCAGTGAAGTGAGAGGGGGGCACAACCCTCTCCAGCCCCGGGCTGGACTGGGCTTGGAGCAACCCGGGCTGTGGAAGGCGTCCCTGCCCATGACAGGGGGGTTAGAACAAGATGAGTTTTAAGGTCCCTTCCTCTGCTCCAATCCATTCCTCGGAGGTGACAGGCGTCCCCTGGGTGGGTCCATGTGGCAGAGGAGCACTCCAAGTGCCAGGGGAGCACACGGTGCCGGGCTGGGGTGCCGGGCTGTGCCGTGCCGCTCACAGCGCGCTATCAAAGCCGCGGTGTTATCGCCGCGGCGGGTGCGAGCGATCGGCTTTGGTTTCGTGAGAGCTTTGATCATGCTACCTCAGCTGTGGGAAATGCGTGGTTCCCTTTGTTTCGGTTAACTTCCCTTTCTTCACTTTCATCCTCATAAATAATTTATTCTTGTTTGTTCTGTTCACTTTCATATTTTTGTTTCCTTCCCCATCAAAATTCAGCTTCAGTGGCTTGTGGAGAAACTTTGAAGATCTCCCTCCCTGTCCTCAACCTTTCAGAAGGAGCAAATTCCTCCTAGATGTGGTCACAGGGAGGGAGACACTTAACCCCTTCTCTCCTGGCTGCTCCTCACAGAGTGCCCACCCTCAGCCCTGGTTCCCCACACCTCTGGGGTGTGGAGCATCTCCAAGGATGCAGCAGGTCCCAGGAGCGAGAGCGGCTGTGCGGGACATGGGCAGAGCCCCAACCCTGCCGAGGGACTGACCGTGAGGATGAAACTACTTCTGACATTATAACGCATTCTGCTTTGGATCTGCTGGGTCAATAAAAGCCTCCTCTAAGGAGGGAGTGCTTCTCTCATGTTGAAAAGATTTTAAATTTTCAAAGCAGAGCACATATTCGGTGGACAGAAATGCCCTCACACAGCTGCTGAGGAAGTCTCTCAAAACCACAGCACGGCTCATCCTCTGCCCTCACCCTGGCCTCAGCCACCTGCCCCCTTCCCTTTCCCTGTAGCAGCTTCCTTAGCTGATCTTTTTTTTTACAGACCTCTCTTTTTTTACGTTTTGCCACTACTTTTCCGTACTGAAAGACAGATTTTATTGTATTCACCCTTAAACCCTCCAACACAAAGTGCATCTGCCGTTTCTCATCGTGTCTGTTCTCCCCACACGGCCCATCCCAGGTTCAGTAACCACACCTGAGTTCACATCAGAATCTGGGGGTGTAGTGAAACACACCTGATGGCACCAGGTTTTCCCACTTTGGTGATCAACCCTCACGCTTCCAATCCCCCCAGATAGGAGCAGGGCTCTGTCTCTGGCCAGCTCTGGGGTTCTCCTGGGCTGTGGCTGTGCTCTGTCAGCACGCTGGGAACCAGGCTGTGCTCAGAGGAGGAGGCGGGCTGTTTGCCCTCCTGCATAAACATGTCACCTGCAGCCTTTTCCGAGCATCAGGAAGGTAATTACTCGGAGGGGAAGTGAGATGCCTCTGCATTAGCAGGTATCATTTGTTCTGGGGTCGCAAATTGCTCTGCTGTCACTGTTAATGCTCTGACAGCAGCACCCGAGGCCCTTCGGAGGGGGAGGGTGCTGCTCCCCGCTGTGCTGAGCCCAGCATCGCTCGTCTCCTCCAGTTACCATCAGTATTTAAAAGTGTATCCCGGAGAACTGGGTGTGCTTTCCAGTTCGGGGAGGCCCAGCGTGCGTGTGCCACCTCCAGCTGCCCAGTGCAATGCAGGGGCAATTACCGGTGATTATCAAACATGTCAGTGATGTGACTTACCCCAGAGGAGTTGGGAGAGCTCTTTAAACTGCTGATCCTGCAGCCCACGGTCCAGGGGAGGACCCAGGAAAATTGGCTGCGAGTGAGAGTCGCCCCTCACATGCAGCGAGATCCTGCCTGCGAGGCTGCCTCTGGGGAGACCTTGCTCCGATTGTAGCTCCTGTCTGAAATTTCTGGGTCAGGATTATTGATTGGGATCATTAATTGGCCTGGCTCTGCGAGCGGTGGGGCCGCAGGGCTCCGAGGTGCCTCCGTAGGCAGATCTCCGCACAGCCTGCCGAGGCTCCGTGCTGGGTCTCCTGGCAGCTGCTGCAGGCTCCGTGCCTTTTCTCTGTCTTTCTTCCATGGCTTTTAAACACCGGGGTGACCCCTTTGCCCTCACCTCTGCCTATTCCACCCCTGTGTGGCCGTGCCCTGCTCCTGGGCTGGCACCGCGGGTGTCAGCGCCCAGCGTCACCGCAGGTCCCTGGGGATGGAGAGGGACTTGATCCCGGTGTGGGTGTGCAGGAGGTCTCCCTGCGGGATCCTCGGTGGAGCTGGCACGGTTTTAACTGCTCCCACAGGAGGGAGAGGGTGCAAACCCCACCCGTGAAAAGGCACATTCTTTTGTAGGGAAGCTTCCTATCTAGGACTCTCCTGGCAAATTCAGTTTGAAGCTGAAGGGCTTATGGCAAATAATCACCCTCAGATGTGTGTCTCTCGCTGCTGCTGTGGGATTTATAACATCCAGAAAACAGACAAGCCCAGGACGGGACCTTAACCAACACGTGTTGTGTCAGTTCACACCATGTTCCCCTCCCTGCATATTTTCCGTACTAATCGGATTTGACTTCCCTGCAAACTGACAGCGCTCGCAGGTTGGCACACAGGCACACACCACTCCTGGAATTAAAAATAGTCAGTAATCGGCACCGCTGGGCAGCTTTGATCTCAATCCCATGCAGACCGTGATGGTTTTCCAGCTCAGTCACACAGGCCAGGTGTGGATAGGAGTGTGTTTGTGCGGGGAGGCAGGTGGGCTGCTGAACATCCCGAGGGAAGAGCTGTGAGTTCCTGTGCCTCTGCAGCGTGCCAGAAACTACCCATTTTAGGGCTAGGGATCGAGGCTGAGGTCTCAGAGGGACCTGAAATTCCAGATCCTGTCAAAATGAGTGGGTTCGCTTCCAGTGAGTCATCCGTGTGAAGCAGCAGGCTGGAGCCTGGGGTGGTGGGAAGGGCTGGGGGTCCCGGTGGGGCTCGGTGGGCAGGAGCAGCCCGGCACACGGGGCACTGCTCCGGCTGCAGGAGCAGTCCTGCCTCTGGTGACACCTCTGCACATTGCAGTGCATCGGGTGAACTCGCAGCAGGCAGCTCTGAGCGCTGCCAAAGTGCTGCTGCTCATCCTGATGAGAGCTCCAGCCACCCGGAAAGCGGGGAAGGGTCTCCCGAAATAGCCTCCTCGGCTGCTGTGGGAAGAGGCTCCGCTCTGGGGAGGAGCCGAGGATATCTCACATCGTGAGCTCCGCTTTGGTCGTGACAGACAAAGCAAAGGCTCTTCCCAGAACCCAACTCCCAACTGCAGGGCTCTCAGCAGCAGTGGCTGGTTGGAAGAAAACAGGAATTTCTTTGCCCCGAGGAGGGAGGGAAGACAATAGATAGAGTTGGGTTAAACAGTAATCACAGGTTGAGGGAAAGAACAGAGGAATTTAAAGCTAATTAAAAGTATCTGAGGTTTTTTAAAACCACTTCTAAAGCAGATAAATGGAAATAACCCACCGGGTGCTGATGAGCTTTGAATTTTGTTAGGAATCACAGAAGAATAAATTTAGCAAATCACCAGGAAAGGCTAATGCAGCCCTGGCGCTCCAGCACACAGCCAGCACTGGTAATTCTCCAAATTCCTGACAATTATCCATTTCAGGAGACACTTCCACTTATCTTACCTCACCCTAAAACCTTCCTATTGAACTCTGCCTGTGATTAATCTTTGTTCTTGCTCACCTTTCTCTGTTCTCCATTATCGCTTTCCTGCGCAGTGACATCCATCCTCACCTGCCTGCCCCTTTTCCTGTGGCTGCTCCAGTTCAGAAGGATTAAGCTTTTAATTGTAGGGAGTTTTTTTGCTTCATCACTGCATCATCACAGAGCTGCCTGCCAGCTCCTTGAGGCTTCTGGGGCAGCTCAAAGCCTTTCCAGAAGGATGGGTGGGATGCTGCGGATGGCAGCTCCCTTCCAGGAGAGCAGGATTTGGTCCAGACCCCAACCAGACGCTGGTGGGGGTGGCAGCTTTGGGCTCTTAGGGAATTTGGAAGCAGGAATTTTCCAGAAACTGAGGGTTTTTTGAAAGGAGGATAAATGCAAGATGGAAAATGCCAAGGGAAGGAGGATGGCAGCCTTGAGACATCCCAGCACGCAGGGAACTGGGGAACAGGGAGGGGAATAATGTGGGATGGCAGAGTAAGGAAGAGGAGATGATAATAATAAAAAGGGAAATGAAATAAACACAAGAGAAATCCAAGCTGCATCTCAATAGGCTGTAGGGTTCAATGAGCAGCTGGGACAAAAAAAAACCTGCAAACACCGTGGTTCCTGAATAATAGAGATGGGAGAGCAGGTGATGATAAGGCGACTGAAGGAAGGAAGGAAGGTGGGAAAAAATAGAAAGGAGAAATTACTGGAGGGAGAAACCTGCAGGTGATGTGCTATTTTGCTATGCTAATAAAGAGATGAAAGCAACTGGAACAGGAGCAGAGACTGGAAAAAGTCTTACTTTTGTTGGAAAGAATAAGAGGATAAACGTTTTTAACATTTATGAAGTGGCAAAATAAAGCAAAGAAAGGCTCAGAACATCAGCTCGTAGATGAGGAAATTAAAGCACATAAAATATTTATTCATTTGTGCTTAGTGGCTGTCAGCCATGCATGCATTGGAGAAATGGGATGTTTCTAGGCACAGTTTTATTCTTGCTCCTATTTTTCCCTCCTTTCCCAGGGATGAACAGGAACAATTTGGTGAATAGTAGCTGAACACTCGGCTCATTTTCTACATTCCATTAATGTTTCATTTCTTAATACCCTTGAAACAAAAATGGGAAGTTGGTATAAAACATTATTCTCCTTTCAAATCACGGAGAAGAGGAGTGTGGTTCCAGGCCAGGCAGCAAGATTACAAACTGGCATCTGTGTTAAAATGGGAATGCAGTGCTGGTGTCAGTGCCAGGCTGGAAGAGGCCCTTTAACGAGCCCCAGAAAGAGGGATGTAACACAGGTTTTTCCATGTCACCAGCTGTCTCCAGCCTGGCCCAAGAGGACCATTTCTGAAGAAAGCTCTTGGCTCCTTGTCCCTGAATATTTCACCTGCCATCCCCACCAACACAGGGAGCAGATTCTTTGCTCCAGGCAACCTATCAGTTACTGCACTGGCAAGGAAAGCAGCTTCCTAATGACAGATGTGGGCCTCAATGGCTGGAGGTGGCACCGGAGCTCTGCATGTTCCCCAGATCTTCATTTGGTGCTGCAGGAACGGTGCCAGCGGCACTTGGCAGCTGCTCCAGGACCTCAGCACACCAGGGAGAGGGGCTGCGAGGAAGATCTGGGTTTGGAGAATCCCTGTCTGTCCCTTCTTGTGTCTTTCTGGAAGAAATCCAGCTGTGCATGGGGGGCCGGAGCAAGGCAGGGATCACTGCCGGGTTGGAGCTCTGTGCCTTTGTGCCCAGGCAGGGTGAGAGTGGGCAGGGGCTGTACCTGGGGTACATCCCTGCAAGGACCACGGGGATGAGCAGCACCGTGGGGCTCGGCAGCTCTCTGCACAGGAGAGAGGCACGGAGAGGGTTCACTCACCGCCGTGGCCCGCGGGGCAGCGCTGGCCCCAGGCAGCACCATGTCAGCCTCTGGCCTATTTCTGACTTTCATTTGTTGGATGGGGAATCCCGGGCGCTCCAGCCTTGGCTGGCACCGCCTGCTGCCTGTCAGATACATTTACTCTCCAACAGCAGCATCCAGACTTGACCAGCCCCAAGCTCACTCACTGCTCCTCTCCTTTGGGAAGCAGTTCTTCCCCTTTGCCAGGCTGCCCTGGTTTACCTGGGCAGATGTGGGCAGGTACCCACCTTCCTGCCCTGTTTGGGCTGTGGGAGCCCAGTGGATGACGGAAATCCCAGCCAGGATTTCCTGGGATGGGTGGGCAGATCTGCCTGGAGGATGCAGGGGTGTAATCCCAGGTGTGGAGCAGCTCCATGGGCAGCCTGGGGCTCTGTGTCCCTATTGTGCCTGGCCTGGCTGGGTGGCAGGGGTGGCAGAAGCATGGGGATCTCCAGCTGGAGGAGAAGGCAGCTGGGGCTGGAGCTGTGCCTTCCTGGGCAGTGCTGTGGGCAGGAGCTGCCCTGTCCTTCCAGGGTCAGGTCAGCGCTTGTTTTTGCAGAATTACAAGTGCTAATGTTACATTACATGTTTTCCCAGGTCTCTCGGGATTAATGGCAAAGCTGCTGGTTAGTCCAAGGGATTTTCTAAATCCTCCCCTTCCAGGAGCGCTATCGCAGGAGAGCCGCGCGCGAGCCTTGGGCAGGGTGGGAGGCGCAGGAGAGCCTGTGCTGCTGCCTTTGCAGCCTTCTGTAAAGCTCAGAGGTGTCAATATTAATTTCATCATAAAGCTCAAAACCTCCCTTGATTTTTCGCTTTATCAGGAATGATAATTCTTAGAGAATTTCTTAGTCTGGATGCTACAGTTTCCAGTGAGCTACTTGGATAATGGAAGGTAAAATCAATCCATTGACTTCAATTGGGATCTGCCAACTTGTATCAGCTGAAAAGATGCTCTTTTTTTTGTTTGCTGGTGACAATCTTATCGAAGTAGGGCTGACCCTGCCTGAGAAAAGGAGAAGCTGATAACCACAACAAGCAGTTCACTGCACACCCAGCTGATGCAACTTCCATCTCTGATGCGGGATCAGAGTTTTCTCAAGGACAGATAAAAACAGAAGCAGCAATTTCTCAGGGTCGTGGCTGACAAAGCACTTTAACAGCTTCTAATGGCACTTGTGGAAGGTGCACAGGAGCTCCTGCACTGTGGCAATGACAGAGTCCATGAGCCGCAGGTGCTGCGTGTCACAGTCGTGCCCAGCTGGGAGCCGGGTGCCACGGAGAGCTGCTGAGCATCCCCTGCATAACCCTAATCCTCGCCTAACCCTAATCCTTGCCAGCTGCTGAAATCAAGGAAAGCCTTGATTTACAGGGTTCTTTTTTCCTAGGGGGATGAAGCTTGTGAACGCAAGGGCGGGGTGATTGAACTGCTTGTGGATGTTGCTGTAAGGAGGAAACCAGCAGCAGAGCGAGGGATGTGTCCCCTGCCGTGCTGCTCCTGCGTGTCCTGCTCTCCTCTGAAGAGCATCCTGTGCTCCTCTCGTCCACGCTGGGCTCCCAAACCCTTCCTGTTCCCTCGAGGCCTTCAGCATCAGCGTTCTGCATATAGACTCTCTCGCAAGCCCTGGCACTTGATTCAATCGCTGCTTAATCTAACCCTCTAATTTAATCAATACTTCATGGACAGGGTCTTTGTTTAAAAACCCAAACAAACACAAAACCTTCCAGTCTCTTTTGTGATTGCTTTGTGCAGGTGTTATTAGGTTAATGCAATGAGCATCGATAAAGCTGCTCTCCATGTAATGAGGGATCAGCCTTGTTGTGGGTGCTGTGGAAGGGAGGGAAGCAGGAAGAAAGAAACCACGGGCTGGGTACTTGAGATGTTACCAGTGACACCACCAGATTCAGGGTGACCCTTCCTGCTGCAGGAATAATGGGAGGCACCAGCAAGTGTTCCACCCCCTCTCCAGATGCTCTGAGTGAGAAGCAGCATGTGCTGTGGTGCCAAGAGGCCAGGAAGGAGGGACACGGGAGGATGGAGGTGGACTGCATGGATTTCCAGGCTTGTGCGGCTCTTACAGTGCGGAGTGCGGGCTCTGGCTGCTCAGGGTGAAGCTGCTTTTCCTCACTGGAGCTCCAGCTGTGCCTGGGCACTGGCACATGGCTCCAGCTGCAGGCTCTGCCCACCCCATGCCCACTCCAGTGGAGCCCGTGCTCGGGGCTGGCTCTTGGCTGAACGAGACGATGCAACAGCTCTCGATACGCATGAATCCTTCAGCAGTCGTTCCGTGCTTAATCAAATTTGTAGAGCCTCAGGCCATTCATGGGGAAAAAGTGTTTTCCATCTGTAATAAGAGGAAAGTTTGGCTGTCAAGGGGTGCGAAGCCAGATAATGAAGTTATTCTTTCTCGCTGCATTTTGCTGTGAGTTTCTTGAGAATGCTCTCAACAAAGTAACGGTGCATGGAGGAGAGGTTTCCAGGCTCTGTAATGGTGGCAGTTTCTTCCACTTGCAGGGCTTAGGGATGCCAGACTGTCCCCAGCCTCATAAAGCCAGCCCCTATGGAAGTGCAGGATGGGTGGGCTTGGTTTAAAGGGATAAAGTGCAGAGGTGCCCTTGATACTGCAGGTACAAACCCAGTGGGGCAGAGATTGGGGTCTCTGTGGAACAAGACCCATGGTGCCTGCTGGGATTTCTCCATCCTAAATTGTGTGGATAGTGCTGGTGGACTGTCCTTGCCATCTCTGTCTTCACCTCTTCAAATTTCCCTTATTTTACCTGCAAAAAGCTGTGGTACTTTTGTTCATGTCACACTTCTACTGAAGCAAATCAACCACAGGAAAGCCAGCAAGGGAAAAAAATAATACAGAAACAAACTACAGTAAGTATGAGGAAGGGGATAAAAAACCTAACAAAACCATCTCTACCTTGTTGGTTTTTTTGGGAAAGCTCAATTGACTCCCTCAGAGCCCCCAACAAAGTCAATGATACTTCATCTTTAATTTGATTTTTCCCTTCAGTAAGGGTGGTGAGCATTAGTGTCACTGTAATTCCGCAAAGTGCCATTAGATAACGGGGGAATATCAAACGTGAAGATTATGTGTGGTATCAGTGGCAAAATATTATACTCAGCAGTGATTTAGAAGAACATTAATGTCTCAGGCATGCTGTGAGAGATGTCAAGAATTGGACAATAAAACGTCTCATTCTTCAAACAATCACTCGGGGCTGACGCCTGGCTGCTGGGGAGGCAGATGGGCGCCCGTGGAGCCGAGCAGCCCCTCTGCAGCCGCTGCCCTGCCCGCGTTTCTCCCAGGGCAGACGCCGCCGCTGTGCGGGGCAGTGACGGATGCTGCCCATTTCCAGCGGGTCGATAGCGGGATCGCTGTAGACCACCGTTATTTTTGTGTTTAATTCACTGAACAAAATGAACCAGGTAAATCACTCAGAGGAGATGGGCGCGGATGTTAATAGGCACATTCGCAGCGCTATCTAAAAATGAGCTCTGCAATTACTGACTCATGCCAGCGCTCGAGTTCGGTGGCGTGGCTGGAGGCAGCACTCACCTGCCCCACCAGCATCCTGGGGAGCAGCCCCCAGGCTCCCCAGAGAGGGCTGGGGGCTGCAGTTCAGTGGGGCTCTGCCAGGGTGATGCCCAGACCCCGGCAGTGCATCACAGGGGAACAGGGCCCTGATTTTTTGTAGGCTTGCAGGCCTGAGGCTGAGCCAGGAGGAATGGAGCAGGGTTGGGCAGCTCTTCATAGACTCATAGGATTGGGCTGGAAAGGACCTCGAAGCTCCTCCCATTCCAACGGAGGTGGTGCCAAGTGACTTGGGCAGTGTTGCTGTAGAAGACATGGTGCCTTTCTCCAGAAGAAATGCAGAAGTTGGGCCATGGGCTGTGTTCCTTCTCTCCCTGGGGCAGGAGTGGAGCCTCCTGAGCATCCTCAGCCTTGAAGTTTCCCAGCCTCCATGAGAGGCTCTGTGGTGCCAGGCTGGACCAGGGGCTAGACAGGCGATGTGCAGCACTCTGCCAGCTCCCCAAAATAGCATCGTACCCAAGGCTGGGTTAATCCCTGTGGAGCCTCAGTGCCAGAGCAGGCCATGGATGGGTGCTGGGAAGCGCTCCCGCCAGCACGCAGCATTCCCACCTCGGCAGGAGGAGAAGGAAAGGGTGGGGGCCCGGGTGACGTGGCCATCGACCCATTTATCGCGGCGGAGCAGAATTAATCGCTCGGATCAGCAGAGTCATTGTGGCTTACAGAAAACAAAACAAAGGCAATTATTATTCCTCCCTTGTCGGGGGGCCGTGGCTAATCTCATTACGCGCAGCAGCGAGGCGCCGGGGAAATCTCACGGTGCCGATAAAGCGCTCGGCAGCTGCACAAAGCAATTGTGGTGAGACCGTGGGGCTGTGCTGGGGGCTCAGCCCCTCCTTGGGGCCAGGCAGGGCTGTCCCCAGCTGAGCATGTCCTGCCTGCCCTCACAGGGAGCCCTTTGGCAGGGCAAGATGGGTGCTCTGCCTTACCTCCAGGTGCCTTCTCCCATGTCAGTGTTGATGCCTGGTCTGCCAAAACCTCCTCCAGAAGCAAAGCAATTTTGGGGCTGTGGGACTGATTCCCCCACAGGCACCCTGAATAGCATCATCCTTGTGGCCAGAATCAGGCCAAGGCATTGCCATGTCACCCTCTTAGCACAGCCGAGCAGAGACGTGTTGCCCCAGAAGGTGTCACAGCTGCTCTGGGCGCTGTGCAGGCTGGGATAGAACAGCGATAGAGCGGTGCTTGGGTTTTTTTATAACTCTTAAATCATTCCCCAGCTCTCTTGCTGCTGCTTTAAATTGTAACTTGGCTTTTAAAAAGTTTATCGTGCACTAATTCATCCAGCCCGTTCATTTCCATTCTGCTGACAGGGGACAAAATTGCTTCTTTTTTCATCCCAGAGAATTCTAACTTTGTCAATTTATGGCGCCTTTTTGATTTAATCAGGAAATTTCCTAAACTTCCATGGCAATAACAAGACATTTTTCAAGCAGTACCTGGGAGCGGGCTGGGCATTATTTATAGCCCTGGTGCACACAGTATTACGGAAGGACTTCCCGTGAGTCACTGGTGGTCAGAGTCACAGGTGGATGTGAGTTGTTCCCAGCATCACTTGATTCTGCTCCTGGGGAGCAACTGGAAAACCCCTTTTTTTTGCCTTTGTTTTGCCATTGTCTGAAAAGTCCATGTGTTGCCCTTTCCCTCTTCCCACCCTGGAGGAGCCCAGACCGCTGGGATGACCTGGTCATCCTGGCCACCTCCGCTGCCAGCGCGTCACTTATGTGCCATGGATGGAGCCGCTCTGGTGCTGCCCTGCAGAGCCAATATCTCACTGTTCGGAGCTGAAGCACTGCCATTTCACTCTTCCAAACGCTGTCAGAGCAAGTCATGGGAGGGATTATTTTTGGCTCTGTTCAGCGTAGTTACCTAGCAATTTGCAGGAGGCTTGGTGATACTGGGGAGCTACTCAAGCCACACGAGCTGCGCTGCAGCAAGCGATTCAGTTGCTGCCTTTGGTTCCTTCTGCTGCTCACAAATAGTCCAGGTGCCAGCTTGGAATCCTACAAATTTGTTCTCGGTTGGACGGATTTCAGCCCCGTTGCTTGTGTGTGAAGTATTTCCTCTGATCGTTGCTTTTGAGCGCTCGCCGCCTGTGATTCCCCCATCACGCCTGGGCTCGGCTGCCGGCGTGCAGCAGAGCTTTTCCTCTGCCTCGTGAAAGGAAGGGAAAACCACAGCATGTGCTGATATGGATGTTCTGTAGGACAGCGCTGGGAAACCTCTTTTGATGTTTTGCTTTCACATTTCTCAAGTTGAAAAGAAATAATGTGCAAACGCCGTCCCCTTCCGCTCCCAGCGCCGTGTGCTCCCCTGCACACTCAGCACCGCCGCTCCAACCAGCCGTAAATACTGTTTGTGTTTGGCTTATTATCTCCAAGGTAATTTATGCTTTTCTGCTCACCCAGGGCGTTTACAGGCCTTCTGTTCTCTGCAGAACTCGAAGTGTTGTGATGAAGAGTTGTTATTGTTCGGTTAAGAAGCAATATTGATTGCCAAGAACCAACTGGAATCAGTGTTTTCCATTCTCCCAGTGTCAAACTGGAGGGGAAAAGCCTCAAGGAAAAGGCCATGTGGGGCAAGACAGGGACAGTGGAATCCAGGTGGCAGAGAGCCATGGTGCTATGGTAAATTGTCAAGAATCTTAATTAGGAACAAATTAAAGGTACTCCAATTCCACATATAACATGACCCATGTAATTGAATTATTGCTAAAATGCTCTAGACTTCTTCCTCCTACAGGCATCTCTGGCATCTCTCCCTGGCACTGTTGCCGGGCTTTGTGCCCATCCTGGTGGGCAGTTTCATATCCCAATTGAACGTTTGATGTGGGCAGTAGGTTGGCTCTCATTGATTGCTGTGGCTGAAGGACACTTGCTGAATCTCATCAGGCTGTGGCAGGGCACGTTCTGCAGTGGGCAGTGTCTGCATGGTGATGTTAGCAGAGACAGATGATGCTCTTCAGGGGAAACGCCTTCAGGAAACTTCTTCCGTGGCACATCCATGCTGGCTGGATCTATTATCCAACCATTTTGTTCTCCAAAGCATCGCAGAGAAGACAAAATGAGAACCATGGTCCTTCCGGAGCTCCAGCGGGTGCTGGATGTTTGCTTTAAATAGAATTAACCATGCAAATTGAATCATGTGAGTGTAAATTAGCACTCGTTCCACCAGTGCTCTCGGTGTCGCTTAACCTACCATTTACCCCAAGACATCTGCTAAGTGCCATTCTTTCGAGTACTTAAACAGCACCTCTCGCTACCAGAGAGCCCCAGCCCCGCGCACCAGCAGAGCTGCCGCAAGCCTGTAATTATCGTTAAAGGACTATTGTGCTCCTGGCGCTGATGAAGGCAGCGGGTGAGGCTTTCCAGGCTGGCTCCCTGCTTGCCAAGGGGAGGATGAGTGGGGCTGGGGCTGAAGCCTGCCTGCTCCCTTCCCGTGCCCGCTCCGGCAGCAGGGAAGGGCCTGGCACGCCACTGCGCTGATGTTGCCCAAATATCAGCAGCGGTGGTCGGCAGAAGAAACTGGAAATGGGCTGTCAGAGGAAGGATCCCCAGCCTGGGCTGCTGCCTGGCAAGATCTCAGCCTATTGGAGGATTGCAGCCCCCACCCTCTCTTGCTGGCATCACTTCCCCTGCAGCCGAAACGGAGGGAGAGGGCCCAGGGCTGCAGCGAGCACCGTGTGGCTCCAAGCTTTCTACAGAGTGAGCTGTTTTTAAGCCTTTGATGTCATCGTTGGGAGAATTAATGCGTTAACCTCGTGGAGAAGGTGGTGTGCGGGCAGGCTGGAGGCACCGGCACTCTGCCCTGCAGCACAGCTTTGCTGCTGCGTGTCAGATCACAACTGGAGGTGGGGTGAGGGGATGAACAGGTGGAGGACGATGGCATTGCTGATGCCCAAGCAGCTCAAAGGGGTGCCTTGGATCCTCAGTCTGCTCTTTGGCTGGGCCCCTCCTAGGAAACGTGGATGTGATGCTCATTGGCTTCTCGTTTTTCCAGCCTCTTCCTGCAGTGTGAGAAAACCCATTGTGGCGGGTGTGAATGGAGTTGGACACAATTCCTCCACAGTGGTTATGCAAATTCCCGGCCATAATGACACGTTGTCGTGTGTGATGCTGCGAACAGATGGCCCTAAGACAGGCTCAAGATCGGAATTAGTCCTGGGCTCCTGCAACGGTGCTGGGAGCATATGGGCCTCATCGATCCCTGCTTTAGCCTTAATAGCAAAGGGAACGGTAACATATGAATAAAAGCCAAAGGAGAGGAGAAAAAACAAGATTTGTGGTGATTCAGTGGTACTCAGGCTCTTCTAAAAAGCTGAAACCATCCCTCCTCAAACTCGAGCATCCTTCCAGCAGCAGACGGAGCTTTGCTGTGGAAGATCCCTGAAGGCTGGAGCAGCTCCTCTCTGCAGCAGCACAGACCGGTCTGCGTGAACCCAGATCAGAGCCCTTCAGCCCTGTTATTTATGCTGTGGCTTCCCAGCAGCATGAAAGCACCAGCGGTGGTTTAGAATTCCATTTGGCACTTTGTTTTATTGGGAGGCTTCGGGAGCTGCCGTGATAGATGGCTGCTTCCCTCCTGTTTGTCACATCCGTGCTGTATGAGTTATCAGCGGCTGGTTCCTGACTTGGAGCCGGCGCGAGGGGCTTTGGAAAATGGGGCATCACTTGTTCATTGCTTATAGCTTTGTAAATCCGCGAAGGACTGGGCTTCTTCTGCCTTTTATTTCAATCTAATGGTGTTTTAAGGCAGCCCGCTGATGCTGCCTGGGATTTCTCCAAGGACCAAATAGGAAACTCATACGTACCGTGGAAGTGCTGAGCAGCGAAGATTGATTCTGTCAGTTAAACATCACACAAGCATAAACAGTGTGTGCTGCTGTGCCTGCTCCCCTCTGACATCAGCAGAACCAAACCCTCCCGTCAGCAGGCGAGCTGTCACTTCAAGCCCTGAATGCAGCATCTGGATGCAAAGGGACTTTTTTTTTTTTTAAGCTCTCCTATTCCTAATCAGCTGTGTGTCTGGGTCCTAATATTTGCCTAGAGCGAGTTCTTTCAGTAATCTGAGTAAGTGGTCCCCAAGGCTTGTCGCTGCGAAAGCGCACGAAAGGGATCTTGGTGCCTGTGCTGCTGAAATTAATTGATCCCGATATTTTCTTGAGGAGGGATAAAAAGAAGAGAATAATGTGGTTTCGGATCAGGACAGTTGAAATCCCAGGGAAGATGGTATTTAATGGGTGCCCTCGGCTGCTTTGCCAGGCTCCAGGGGAGCTCTCAGCCCAGCACTGGGTGCACTGGTAGCCAATGGCCAGGAAATTCCCCAGGATTTCTTTGTCCTGGTTACATATGCCCTGAAAACACCCACTGGAAAGGTCTCTCAGCCCTCCTCATCCTCAAGGACAGTCTGTCCCTCCTGCAGCCCTGGTGCTCTCTGGCCATCACAGACCTCCATCGGGACAGGCCCCACGCTGACCCCCAGCCCTGGCAGTGCTGTCAGCATCTCTGGTTTCCATGGCAACTGCAGAATGCCTGGCATGGAGGTGGGGCACACCACAGCATCACCAGCTTTCCCTGGTTCCTTCAGGAAGCGGGTGGCACGAGCTGGAGCTGCCCACAGGACCGTGGGTGTAGGACACTCTGTATGGCCAGACCCAGCTGCAGGGGGTTTATTTCAGAGCCACTGTGCAGGAAGGGAACTCTTCCACCCTCCAGAGAAGCACATGTGGATATTTTTAGCAGGGCAGCAAGACAAACGAGCTCAGCTCTTCCAACCATCCATCTGCTTCATGTGCTCTGGGCCCCACAGCCTTTCCAAGTAAATTGAGTCCTGCGCCAGGCCCCGTTTGCTCTCCTGAGCCGCTCTGCTGCGAGGCCATGGGGTTTGCTTTTAGGAAATGCCCACCCCTGGTTTCTCCTGCACAGGGCAGACATGTGCCATGATTCCTGGGAGCTCAGCTTTCTCTTATGCTGTCCTTGAGGCAAGAATTTAGGTTTTTATCCCTTGCCTTAACCAGAGGATGGATGCTCAGGGCAGACCATGGCTCTGTGGTGTCTGTGGCTGCCCGCAGTCCCCAGGCAGTGCCAGCAGCGCCGTGACTCCCACCCCTCACCCCAGGCCTGCTGGGATGCTGCAGGTGGAGTGAGCACACGAGGGGGATGAGACTGATAAAATACAGTCCCGGGATAGTTCCAAGAGCAGTCTCCTGGTGTATGAGGCTCTCTGTTGTTTTCCAAGCACTGACACTGGCAGAAAAACCTGAGCTGAGCAGCTGTGACCATAAATGTGCTCCCAGCTCCCATAGCAAGTGGTGCCAATGGGAATTACTGATGCTTGGAGCTGACAGGCAGGGAGAGGCGAGTCACACCTTTCCTGCCAGTCCTGGGAATCTGCAGATCCCTCATGCTCGTCTTGTTTTCCATGAGTTTTGCACTGAGGGGGAAGGCGCGCGAAGAACAGAGACCGGGGAGGTTTGGGACCGTCCTGGCCCCGGTGAAGTTGCTCGCGGAGCTGCAGAGCTGAGCTCGGTCTCCCTGGCAATGGTTGCCATGCGATCGCTGCTGTGGCGCTGCATCTGCCTGACTTCAGTCAAACGTGCTCTTCCCAAGGGAATGCGCTTGTGTCGGAGTCCCCAGGGAGGACAGGACGGATGGGCTCCCCTCGATGGGGAGAGGGCAACAAGAGGGAGCAACCTGGAGGTCTGAGCCCGGAGGTGGAGCTGCCCCTGGTCTGCAGCGAGTATGGGAAGCAGATGTTGTGCAGAAGTGAACCCCCTGCTCCCCAAACCGCTGGCAGGGTCCTTCCCAGAATCCCACCCCGCTGAGGAGCACGACTGTCAGACGGAGCCCTGCAGTGGATGCAGTTTTCCACACATAACATGGCCTGGAAGACATCATCTATAACCTATTTTTCTGTGGTTATTGAACCTTTCCAGGTCGATGCCCAGGCTGCAGTGTGTCACTGTGGTCTCTGTGCTCCTGGAGTTGATGGAGTAACAATTTCATAGAAGTGCCTTCTGTCCCCAGTGAATGATTAGAATTACTCTGCAAGATAACTCTGCTGGTTTGAACAAAAAGTCCTTTACAAGAATGCAAGTTCCTCATCTTAACTCCAAATGTAAAATTAAAAAATTCCATTACCACAAGAAGCTGGTCGGAAACCAGGGGCTTGGGTAAAGCATTTGATCACACATGGAAAATTATCGAGTCAACATTGAAAATGGGTTGAGAAATATGTGCTGGCTGCTCAGAATCATGTGTCACTGCTGGGCAGAGCCAGATCCTGGACAGCAAGTTCTGGATTGGTTGGAGTTATCTGGAGAGAGCTGTCCCAGTGTTTCCCAGATTCCTTGCATGTGACTTCTGTATCCACTTTTCCACATGAACAATAACGCTGAAGCGAACGTCAGTCATCAGACAGGCATAATTGGATTTGGAAAATGTGATATTGTGAATTAAGTTGACTGATGGGGAAGTGTCAGTTTTATTAACAATCTCCCTTCAGATGATAATTTTATATCTATAAGGATGAATTACAAGAGTACTTGAAAGCATCAGTCTCAAATGATGAAGTCATTTTAATAAAGGCTGACTTTCTCTTTCATATACTTGTTTTTAAATATTTTATCTCCTTATGGGAAACTGTGTCCAATTCAGAGCCAAAACTGATGTAAAAAAGGCCATTTTCATCTTCACACAGAGAAACACCTTCACCCTCAGGCAAGCTCCCAGCTGGGCGCAGCCCGGCCTGTCACCTGTTCTTGGGGTTTCAATGCAAATCTGAACATTGAACAAATCTTCTTCCTTTCATGGTATTTTTCCAGAAGAAAGAGGTGGGAAATGCTTTAGAGAAGGAGTAAGACAGAAAATCTGACACTTGGAAAGGTCCCCACCTCCCTTCAGCTGAAGAAAACATGTCATTGGTTTTATCCACACCTTTCACAGCAAGGGGTTGGCTTTCCCCTCCTCATTCCAGCCATGGTGCTGCTGGAATGGAAGGATTTGGGGTTTTCACATCAGTGCTGTGGGGCAGCTCAGATGCAGGTCACCATTTCCCTTTTCTACCTCAGCTTACCCCGATTTGAGAGTGCCTCGGTAAATGTTTGATGTGCCTCCAGCCGCAGTGGAGGCTGGAGCCGTGTCCCTCACGGACACTGGGTGTGCACAGCCCGTGGTCCCCTCTGACCGAGCCTCTGTCAGGGCACGGCAGCCACTTCATTATGTCCCTACTGATCAATTAAACGCTTCGTGCCTTATTTGTCCCACAGCCAGGAAGGAGCATTGCAGGAGCAAAGAGCAACGGGGTTGGACTAAAACCTAAGGAAGAAAAATGAGCTGATAAAAGCCCTGCTGCACCCGGCTTCCCCCTCAGAAGAGCCTTGAGAGATTCGGAGCGGGGTTTTTTTCCTAATGAAAAAGATTTGGTGAAAATCCGTTTTGGCCAAAGTTTCGGTGTTTGCACGTGTGCGACTCGCGACACCGTGAGGGAAGGAAGGTCTGCGCTTCCAGGGGAGTGGGGCCTGAAGCACAGCAGAGCTTTGTGGAGCTCTGAGCTTTTGTGCCCAGCCAGGCAGTGAGCCCCTTGCACCCAGGACCTGGGATGGGCTGATGGGCAGATCCCAGCCCTGGGATGAGGCACAGGCAGCGAGCACAGTGCCCGTTCCCTGACACAGAACCCTGTTCCCACCGACCTGATGGGACAGGTGACCTCTTTATTCATACTTGAGAGATGAATGGAGGGAGGCAGCTGCTGGATTGCCCAATGTTGAGGTGACCGATACCTGCAGAACACCTGGGGAGGCCTGGACAGACCGAGCTGCTGCTGCCACCGGGGCTGCCACGACTGTGGGGACACAAACCCCTGCAGTGGGGAGACCTGTCCCGACCCCCCGCTGGAGAGGAAAAGGTGCCGTGTCAGGGTGTGGTACACCCACCATTTTCCCCTCACAAAAGGAATCCCCAGTTTCAAAGACAGATTAGAATTCTGGCTGCTTTTTGGTGAAGATCAGAATCTGCCGAAGCGGTTTTGTGCTGCGATAGTTTGAAGTCAGATGCTTTAGTGGCACAGAGAGCGCGGAGCTGGATTTGCATGTGAAATGAATCATGCCCAATGTGATTAAAAATGCCATAAAGGATGAATTTAAGATTTTTTTCTTACTTACTATTAAAGTTTTTCAGTAATTTTCCACCCCCTCAGCTGAGCATCGTTCAGATGAACTGGAGAGAAACTTTCTCTGCGATTCATTACTGAGGGGTCTGAGGGGAATTCTCTGTATTTCAGTGAAAAAGCAAAGCTAAAAATAAAGGTTTTTCCATCAGCAAAGTATTTGTGTAGAAGCTGAGACTGTGGGGAGCACGAGGGCAGCAGTCTTGAGAGCGGCTGGTGGAGACTGACCAGGAAAGGGAGAAGGAGCAGGCAGGGTGTGGTGTGGGATGGGCACGGTGAGCAGCCGTGTCCTTCAGCGCGTGGCGAGGCCCCAGAGCCATGGCTGGGAGGCAGCTTGGCACTGGCATTAACACTGACACAGTCACATCTGGAAAACCCAGTGCAGAGTGATGGAGAAAGGGCAACCTCCCTGCCGCAGGATGGTTCCACAGGCACCTCAGCACTGCATACTGTGGAGACGTGCTGGGACGCTGGGACCTGCCTTCAGTGTCTGCTAAATTTAGGGACTGTGGCAGAGCAGAGGGTGCTCTGGCTCACAGGGACCGTGTAGGGTCCGGACAGAGCAGCTCCAGCATTTTGAGCAAGCAGGGGGCTGGGCTGGGATTCTGTTGCTCCATGTTCCAGCAGGTGAGCATTTCCAGGGTGACCCTTTGCAAGAGCCACCGCTGGGCTCAGCCTGGGGATGAGGAGCTCTCTCCTGCCCATCTCCGGCACCGGTAGCACGAGGCTGTTGCCAGCCCCGGAGCTGAATGCAAACACACGAAGTTTGCACAGCACCAGTCCAGCTCTGCGTAACTGGCTGGCACAGATGTGTGACTCGCCAGGCCCAGGAGCAGCTGCTGCCTCTACCCCCATCCCATCCACATCCCCATCCCACCTGCATCTCCATCCCATGCACATCCCCATCCCATCCACGTCCCCATCCCACCCATATCTCCTTCCCACCCACGTCCCAGTGCCCACGGACACAGCAGTTAGTCCCTGAGGAAAGATTATTTGCATGATTAGAAAAAAGGGGGAGGAACACTGCAGGCAGCAAACCCCGCTCCTTATCCCCGCTCTTATGAAACAGATGCGTGTCAGCAGATGTCTTAATGCAAGCATCTAAACCAGTGAGAGCAGAATCAGTCTGTGGCTGGGGGAAGAAAGGAGATCCCTCTCTACCTCTAAATGCTGGCTGAAATCATATTTGTATGTAAATGCAGTTTCTGTAAATGCACACTAACTCACCAGTAGCTCCAGGAGCCATTGCGTATTCATGGCAGAAGAGCTTTTTACCCGAACAGGAGTTTTCGAGGGTACTTTGCATGAATTTTTCCTTTTTCTCTGCGTATCAGAGTTTGACTAACACATTGAAAATTAAAAAATAATTGAAACGGATCATATGCAGCTCAGCAGGGGCCTTATTTTCCGGTGAGTGGCAAGGGAACGGAGGAGCGGTAACGTGCGGCTTTTGTAGCCTTGTCACTTTGATGAATTCTTTAGGAGCATCAGCGGCAGCACAGGGAGGCTCTGGCTCAGCCGGAGCAGCAGCACAGGCTGGGTCGGAGGAGTCTTATCCCAGAGTGTTTTCCCTTAATCTGCAATCTCCTGCTTCCGTGGGAACACAAACTGGAGATGGGACGCTCCGAAGGGAGGAGCGCTGGCGCACGGCTGAGCTTCTCCCCAGGAATTGGCCCCCGCAGCACTGGCAGAGGGAAGGACCCTCCTGGATATCCATGGCCAAGTTCAGCTCAGGTGTCACATTACCTGGTGCTCATCGTGTTCAGCTCGGTGACAGTCACATCTCCAGTGGCATCGGTTCATCGCCGCGCACGGACAGCCGCCGACCTCCCACCGTGTCCGGCCGTGCCGTCCCCCAAACCAAACCACACCCCTCCCAAAGGCACAGAGAAAACCAACCTGGGGGTCACAAGGAGTGGTCCTGGAGCCCCCAAAACGGACTCCCAGTTCTGCCAGCGAGGGTCTGCCAAGGACGGCTTCCCAGGGAAAATCAAACCCAATTGTGGCTTGGAATCGTGTCTGCCTGCAAACATTTCCATGCCACATCTGCTGCTTTGAATTAGGACCTGAATATTCATCTCCAAAATGTATAATTTATACTTACAGCAGACAATTCATAATTTAAGCGTTATTGCTCTAAATTAAGTATTACATTTAAGCTGGCTGTGGACCAGATAACTAAAACCAAGACACCACAAAGAGGAAACCCACACTCTGGTGGTTCATACCATGAGGTCCCAGCTGGATGTCAGCTGCCAGGCACACCCAGTGGGAGGATGCCCCATCCAGAGCAGGGCAGGACCAGCCACTCCTATGGTCCCACCTGCCCCTCTCCCTCCTCCGACAGCAGTTGCAAGAGAAGGAAACAAAAAAATTCAGGATTGAAAAAGGAAAATTAAACATGAAAATTTAATTAAATCACCCTTTGATCACTCTCTGTGGAATGGACTTCATTCGGAAGGTTATTTGTTGGAGAGCAATAACAGCTTCTAATTAGGAGAGGATTCAATGTGGAACGAGGGGGTTATTATATTTTTTAAATCAACCCGGTTTCCCCTACACCAATCAACAAGACCGCCTGCACATTACCAGCTTAACATTATTAAAGTTGTATTTTACAGCCTGGTTACTCACCAGTGTTTATGAGTGTGAAATATCTGGTTTAAAGCTGACACAGAAATATCATCAAAGCGGTCCATGGAGAAACAGCTTGTGCCTTAATTGCAAAAAGTGGGTGCTGGGTGCAGCTGTCTCCCGTGGAAGGCAGGGTGGGAGAAGACTGGCTTTCCCCACGGAGCCATCCACCCTCTCCATGGGCGCTGCTGTGCTGGCGAGTGCAATCACAGCCCCACCATCCCCAGGACCAGCCTTCCCAGCTGGGACAAAGAGCTGGAGACGTGTGGCAGAGGCCTGGTGGAGAGTGGGGACCTTGGGCATCAGTCACCCAGGCTTTATCTCCCGTTGAGTAAATCCCCTGGAAGAGCGGCGTGGCTGCCTTGGCTTTGTGAATGAGGCCCTTAAAGATTTGCATATATCATAATCCATGTGAGTCATAACCAGCCAGCGCTTCAAATGCTCTCCGAAAGAAAGAACCAAATATCCCCATTAGAGCTTTTATCCCCTGCTATTTCATATCACAATAAAATGTCAAAAGGAAAAGAGAAGCAGATTTCTGATATTATTACTTTGAACTTTTCTTGGCTATACTCCCCTGAAGCATGACATTTACTGAGGAGAGGGAGAAAAGAAGAGGCTGGAATATCTCCTTAATCATCTTTATTTTAGCACTGTGGCATTGAGCAGCTGGACCGTGTCTCCTGTCTGGATGGGAGAGATGATGGGTGGCACCACGGCCCTGAACCCTTCCTGTCCCCTGGCACCACTGAGGACCTGTCACCTCCGTGGTGCTCTGCCTGGGCGCAGCTGGAGAGAGGCAATGGGCAACTTTTGTTATCATCATCATCATCATCATCATCACCACCACCATTGTCATATCAACATTAAGACAAATTTAGCAACACG
Source organism: Edolisoma coerulescens (assembly GCA_013397115.1). Taxonomy (NCBI): domain Eukaryota; kingdom Metazoa; phylum Chordata; class Aves; order Passeriformes; family Campephagidae; genus Edolisoma; species Edolisoma coerulescens. The sequence goes on along the minus strand of VWZW01002793.1, from coordinate 54,076 downwards.
TGGTGTAGATTGGTGATATCATAATATCAACATTTAGCACTTTTGAAGGCATCTGGTGGTGGATCCCGAGCTCTCTCGGCAGGAGCAGCCTGAAGAGCCAGTCCCTGGACATCCTGGCACAGGATGCTGAGGGATCTGTCCTAACTGTGTCTCTGAGGTCTGGCTTTGCCACAGGATTTACACCACAGCATAAAGGTGTCTGCAGAGAATTACAAATGAGTCGGTTTGTAAAAAAATCCCAGGTCATTAAAAGTTCACAGTGAAAGGAAAAGTGGGAATAGATGTCATAAAAAAGTTAGAAGGATAAAGTGGTTCTTCCATCAAAAGCTTTTACAAGCCCATTTAAGAAATCCATTTTAACTGTATTTTAATTTCTTTTATGGACCTAGTAAAGCCAAATGGTGTCAGGGAGATTCAGAAAGGTGGGGCATTAGCACTGTGCACAACTCCCATTCCTGAAAAATCCCACTTTTTCCACAGACTGAGCTTCCAGGGGCTATTTTGATGCATGGAAGTGGATCCAGTTTAGCAGCTTCATCTCTCATGTTTAATTTTCACATGAACATGGCAGTTATACCCTGGCACAGCAAAGATCCAGGAACAGGATGGGGAATTTCCAGCAGGCAGTACCTGGAGAAGGAGGTTCTTGGAACAATGATTTTCCTTTGGGGTCAGGTCAGCTTTCAGGGCAATTAAAAAATAATTGAAGCCACCAGAAATGAAGAGTCTCATGCCATGGGGACTCAGTGATTGGGGCAGAGCTGGCAGGTGGAGATGTCGACCTGCTCCTGCCAAGGACATGCTGCACGTGGGGCTCTGTGCCAGCGATGCCAGGGGCGGCTCGAACCCTCCAAAACTCAGAGCCAGGTCATAAATGACCATGTGGAACCCTGGCAGCCATGGAACCACAGCAGGGCCCGGGGTCCTGCCCACACCAGGGGTCCTGCCTGCACCAGGGCAAATGTGTTTTGGGGGTGGGGAGGGGAGCGTTGCCACGCTCAGGATGGAGAGTTGTTGTTATGGTAACAAATGACTCGTATTCTCCGAAGGAAGCACGATTTCGGCTTAATAGGGGGGAAACGCAGGGAAGAAGAACAGGATAATATTTCAAAAGGCTTTAATGAGACGTGAATTGTACGCGCTCGTCCTCTGGAGTGTGTAATAGTTCAGCGGGGAGGACGAGCCGTGTTTACAACCGGTCCCGCGCGCCCGGTGAAGCCGAGTCCACGGAGAATCCAAACTTCAGGGTGCCCGCTCGGCTCCTCCAACACCAGCCAGAACACCAGGGAGATTCTGGTGGCTCTAAAGCCTCATCCCCTTCCAAAAGGTGCTGCTTGTGCAATAGCACCATGGGGAAGCCAGAGCTGAGGTGCCCTACACAGGAAAGCCTGGTGAAGGGGAGGCTCCAGCAATGCTGTGGAAGGAGGATGATGCCCGTGGGGTGGAGGCAGAGCTGCCCTTACCCAGCCTCCCCGCTCCCTTCACTCTGCCTGCCCTCTCCTGCACCCCCCTGGTCTGGAGGCATCCCTCCAGTGTGGCACAGCCATGCCATTGCCTGTGCTGGTGCAGCCAATGCCAGCCTGGGCTGCCTGGGCTTCCCTCACGGAGCTCCACAGCGGCTCCTGCCTTCACCTCCTCTCCCCAGAAGCCGAGGGAAAGCAGTGCTTTGATAAGGAATGCAATCATTAGGAATGTGCCAGAAACCAGGTATTAATAGAAGCACTATTAGAGGATTTATGGATGATTTAAGATGCAGCCCATTCTGCTCGTGAATGCCTCGTCTGTTTAAGAGCAGTAATTGCCTATTATCCAGCAGCTTCTAATGTGCCTGGCTCGTGCTGGCGTGACACGCGAAGATGCAGCACATCTTAAAAACTGCCAATGCCAATTCCAAGGACCTGCTTGTAATTTTAAACACAAGAATCCAATAAAACTCAGATGGCGGCTGAGAGGTGAAAAAGCCAACGGCACACGGTGGGCATGGAAGCAATGACCAGGGAAGTGCTCATAGCTCGGAGGTGGGCACAGCAGGTGACAGCTCTGCTTATCCCCCAGGTGTTCTACCCCTCCTCCCCATGTGCCACTTGTTTTGGGCCCTGCAGCAGAGACAGTTTCATGGATCAAACACAGACAGGTAACAGCCAAAGGGACACGAAAAATGATGTGGCACCAAGCGTGCCCACGAGCCTCCCGGGTGTTTATCTGCCTGTTGTCCTTTGCAATACACTGATCTGAATTTTTTTCACAGTATTTTGGAACATTTTCACTCTTTGAAGTGCACTAATCCACCAGAGAATCCTTAATTTCTGAGTAAGGGGTGAGATTCCCCCCTCATCCACTCCTGCTCTGTGCAGGAGGCCCTGGGATGCGATGCTGAGGGAACATCAACAACCTCAGGAGCTCCACAGCAGAGCTGACCTGAGCACACCTGTTCATTGCAAGGAGAATGGACTAAAACCACCTCCAGGAAGGAGAGCAGTGCCACACTCACCCCACGCAGCCAGCTCTGGGCCTCCCTCGGCAGCACAAACCCACCTTCGCTGCGACCTGCAGCAGAGGCTTTTCATATCTGCTGAAAGGAATTTTCTGGTGGCAAAAAGCCTTCCCTGGCGGCGGAGGGAAGATCCTGCTGTTCATCTCACAGGCTCTCGCTCGCTCTGCGAGGAAGAAAAGCCTTTTGAACACCAGCCACAGCAGCCAGGCAGCGCCTTCCACTGTCTCCTTGGAGGCTTTTAATTTATAGTGCCCACACTTTGACGTGTTGATCTTCCTGATTGCACAAGGAATTGAATTGGATTCAGATTTATTTGTTCTAATTTGTGCCTCCTGTTACTTATCACCACAGCATCGCCAGCTGCAGACAGGCTTTGCTCAGCCATCCCAATTAAAGCCTACGAAGTGCAAATACACACAAGAGCAGCTGGAAATGCAATGAACAAAGAGCAAACAGGCAAACAAGCTAGAGCCCACGGTGACTACAAACCGAGTCATTTTTGGTGCGAGTTTCACCAAGAGGAATTGCGGCTCCATTCGTTTCCCAGGGGTCTCTCCTCCTGCTTCTCCACCAGCGAGGAATTGCTGCCAGGCTGCCTTGGCCATGATCCCACTCAGGTCATGATACCTTGCCTCCCCCACATCCTGGCCAGCCAGGTTATTTAGAGCCTGATTTTTGGAGGGCTGAGCGCTGGCTTCAACCTGCTGGTCTGCCAAAAAGGGGACAACAAGAGTGACCTGCATGATCCAGTCTTGGAGACCTGCTGATCCACAGCTGCACTCAGAAGGTTGGGATTAGGAATGAGGAGTCTGAGTAAAGGTTAAAGGGCTCTGGGCTTTTCGGTGGCTGATCCTTTCTGGCTCCTAGCAGCACCCACAGCCTCTTGGTCTGACCAGTGCCTTCTCTGCTTCCTGGCTGAGCCCTCCCTCCCAGCTCCGCTGTCAGGAGAGCTGCAAGGGTCCTCCTCGGGCTGGGAGTGCCCATCACTTCTCTCAGCATCATTAATGGCCTGTTGGTGCTATTGGAAGAAAGGGCCTTGCTTTTGAATTGGGGAGTCCCATCCTTTGGGTCTCTTCATGCTCCTCTGTCCCTGGAAGCCCTGCAGGGCTGTGACTTCCATGCCAGGGGCCAATTGTCCCTCCTGCTCCTTCTAATAAACTCAACAGACTGACCTCTTTAATTCCTTCAGGGGAGAGATTTTTCCAGTCCTCAGCTCACCTTTGCCTGCCTCCTTTCTGCAGAGTGTTTGCTCTGTTTCTGCTGTCATCAGGTGGGACTTTCTTCTCTCCTTCTTAAACCCCCCTGTGTTCTCCTCGCAGGTGGCACTACAGCAATCCATACATAAACAGCAATAAAAAACAAATGGTTTTGGCCAGGCATGCCATCGTTTCTGGTTCTCCAGAGCTCAGAATTGTTTGGGGTCTGCACTCCCTATGAGGCAGCTCAGAGCACCAAGGAGCATCACAGCTCTGCCTGACCCGGGCACACCTGCCCTCCCGGGAAACATCAGCTCCTCACCTCGCTGCTTCCTGCCGACAATGTCATCTCGCTCCCCGGCCTCCCGTTGTGCCCCAGGAGTGACAATGACACGGCAATCAATGGCAATGATCTCCCGAGTAGCCTGGCTGATAAACATGCTCTCGAGGCTGCTATGAGCGTGTCTGAGCTGCTCATTCTGAATAAATTGGGGTTGATGTACACACTGTGAGTTGTGTGTACTTCAAATTTATCCTTTCAGTCCCTGGTGCTTGCAAACCCCGGCTGCTGTGGGGAGAATGGGAGCACTGATGAGCTCCCTAAAGAGCGGCCAGGGTGTGCTGGTGGGACCTGGGCAAGCACCCACCTCTGCAGCCGCTCATCCCTGTGGCTGCTGGAGTTGTGCCTCTGCTTCCCATGGATCAGGGACAAAGATCTGGTACTTCTGTGCTCCTTAGCTGGGCTGCCAGGCTGCTTACCCAGACAGCAAAGCTCTGATCCCAGGTGATCCACAGGCTGGGACAGCAGCCACTGCCAGTGGTGAGGGGCTTTGGGAGAAGAGCTAGAGCTGGGCTGTGACCCAGTGGGTGATGCTCAGGGCCAGGCATTGCAACACTTCAGCCCCATCGGGACTGGTGTTTTGCCATTTGCTTCGTGTGGGGGGTTGGTGTGGGGCGTCCTGGTCTCCTCTGTCCTTGTCCTCGTCCTGTGCCTGACCCGCAGCCAGCAGCTTTACATAAAAACATGGTGTTTGCACAAGCAAAACCCAGACTCCCTGCCCCCCGTCCCCCAGGGCCTCCCCAGCAGGTATCCGTCATCGCCTTTGTTTGGTTGTCTTAATTGAGCTTGCTATTTATAGCTGATTATTGGAACCAGGTCGAACTCATCTTGGTGTGGTTTCCATAAGGAGGGAGGCAGTGAGGAACTCTGAGTCCCTCTGCCCGTCCCCGGCGTTGTGTTTGTGCTCGGTGATGGAAAATGGGGGATGCATGAGGGAGGGGATGCACGTGGGGGGATCCATGTGGGGGGATGAGCACAGAGGGGATGAAATCGGGGGATGCACACAGGGGGATGCACAGAGGAGGGGATGCACACCTGCAGGATCCCGCTACTCCTCTGCTCAGCACCACCACTGCCTTGCACCTGCCAATGGCTCACAAGCCCCAGGTCAGCCTGGGATGTGCAGCTTCGTTCTGCAGGAAATACACATTCGCCTTTTGATCCCCAAAGCGGCTGCGGAGAGCGATTGCTGTGAAGTCCTCGGGATGCGAATCCCGAGCCGGGTAATTGTGCTCCCGGTAAGATAACGAATGGCCACAGACAGCAGCTCTGGCTGGGCCCCCGTGTACTTCAGCTGCCATTTAACACAATCGTTTTCTTTACCGGCTATAAATATGTTGGAATACTCTGACCTCGTGAGCCAGCATTATTCTTGGAGGCAGAATTATTTCTTGCTCTGTGGCTCGTCAGTTAGTGTTGGCCTTGAAGCTGCCCGGCCCTGACAAGCGCGTGAAGCCCGATTTTACACAGCAAATGAGATGCCCACAGCAGGCCTTGGGGGAGGCAGGGCAGTGGGGCTGAGCACCCTTCCCATGCCAGCCCTCACCGCTGCTCTCCAGGTGATGATCCAGGTGCTCACAGCACTGCCACCACAATGCCCAAGTGGGCAGTCGGGGTCCCAAAATCCACGGAGCCCATCCTCCCACACGCAGCACCCCTGACACCATGTGGACATTGCACATCCCCGTGCCCCCGTGGAGGCTGGAACATCTCTTCCCATGGGTGCAGCTCATCCAGGGCAGGTGACAACCCACCTCATGTCCTCTGCCTGCTCCTGCCCGCATCAGCACTGTGCTTTCCCTCCATCCACAGCAATTTGCTTGCATGAATAATTAAGGCTATAGTCTCCCATGACTTGCTCCTTGCATTCACTGCTAATCCCAGCATTTTGTCGAGAGCCTGTTTCTTATTAATAGCCTGTTTTACAGTGGCTCTCAGCTGGTCACTTATTAGCAAACCCGTTCCTGCTCTGCTGTTCTGCTGGCAGTGACCTTGGCCCTTCACCCCTCTCTGCTACCCTTCCCCATGAAATCCCAGTGCTGGAGCAGCGCTAGAGCAGAAAGAATTTACTGGTTAAATAATTTATCTAGATTCAGTACAGAAAGTCTTTTGAGGAGATTCATCAGCTAATAAAGAAAATTGATTCTGGAAGCCAAAGTCAATATGGAGTTAGAGAAATGCCACCACTTGCCATGGGCTCCCTTCCAGAAGCCTCTGCTGCCACATCTGGCTCGCTCTCCACACGCCTCCCCAGCACCGCCACCTCTCCCAGTTTGGATCAGATCTGCCTGCCCGCCCACCAGCCCTCGAGAAGCCTTTTTCGAAACCCTGTGCAATCTGGCAGACAAACACAACGAAATTTAAGGAATAGAAGCATCCAGAAAACGCTCAGATTGGCCTACAGAAAGCGAGGTGGGAGTTGGTGCTGGGCCTGGGATGTGCAGGATGGAGACCCAGCACTTTCGGAGCAGCCCGTGGCAGATGAAAAATAACCAAAGGAAAGCATGGGAGAAGTGAATTTGGCAGCAATGCGTGCCCATATGGCCGGTTTGTGCTTCGTGTGTGTCTCTCCATATGTTGCACGTACGTGTGTTTGTTCGCCCCCGTGCACTTTGCACGCCAGCACCAGCCTCAGCCTCAGAAAAATCCTCTCGTAACAGACTGAGGAGCTTCAGGAATGCTCTCCTTCCCTCGGCTGCTCCTCAAAGCCATTTATCCAAACGCCTGTGATCGCCGGGGACAATTCCAGCCGTCTTTTCCCTGCCATGGCCTTTGCCCTCCATGAGCTCTCCCCGTGAAGCCTGGGCTGTGCAGAACACACAGTGTGGGGGGCTTGGCCAGTGGGTTTGCCACAAGCCGGGTGAGGTTTGCTGGGAAGGAGCCGCCCTTGCTGCCTTCAGCGCCTCGGCTGGAGCCGTGTTCCAATCAATAATTCAGGTGCCCTCGCAGCGGCCACCAGCAGATCCCTCCCTGTCTGCTTAATGGGAAATCATGTTCTGGTGCTGAGCAGGCAGCTGTAACCCAAGGAGACTCCTGGCATCCTCCCAGAGCCGGGCCAGCCCACGCTGTTCTGCCCCTCCAGCCAGGTGGGCAGCCAGGGGGCTCAGGGTCTGCCACCCTCTGACACCGGTAAGAGCGGACCCGAGGGTGAAGGTGGCTGTGGAACTGGGAACCTCCAGGGAAAAACTCCCTTGGCATTGCAATCATCACAGCCAGATGGGTCCCTCCGGGTTCCAAGCCCACCCTCCAAGCGTGATTTAAGCTGAAAATTCAGACCCATTTCCTGGTACAAATCATTCAAGCAGGGTGGACGATCAATGGGAGATATCATCTGTGGCTCGCCTCTGCGGCCAAAAACGTCTCGTCTGTGAACACAAAGTCATTAGGAGTGTGATTAATGGGGTCTGAAGGCAGGAGCTGGGGTAGGGAAGCTGTCTGTGAGCTCTGTCCTCTGTGTAACCAGAGCAAGGGGTGCCCAGCGGCACAGCCACCTCTCCCAAATCCCAACATCAAGCTCGCTCAAGGGGCCACTGGAGGGCTGATGAATCTGCACCTCATCCACTGCCTCAAAAGTGATGGAATGCCTTAGTTTCCCAACAGCTTTTCCTTTGCTTGCGAGAGGGAAGAAATTCTGCAGTCACTGGAGCTGAGGGCAATATGCAGACCCCTCCATCAGCAGGAAAAGTGACCCCAGACTGTCTAAGATAGAAACAATGACCAAAACCAGGAGCAGGAGCACTTGTGGGAGGACACAAAGAGAGGAGAGTTGACCACAGTGACCAGGTGGCAGATGCAGGGCTCTGCCCAAGGTCAGAGGGGTTTCTCTGTACGGGGAGGTCCATCCTCCATCCACTGCCCTGGGGCTTGGTGGGACACAGCAGTGCTGAGCCACAGGAGCAGCCAGCAAGGATGGGCAAGGTCAGGCAGGATTAGGGAAGCAAAAAGCCGTGAAGCTTTTAGGAAGATGGTTCAAAGAGTGAGGGAATTAATTCTGGAGGTGCCATGGAAATGATGGCCCATAAAGTTAATGAGATATTGCCAAAGAAAGGGTAAACAATTAGGACTATTAGCTGCAAAGATAAACCAAGACCTATTGCCCTCAGAAACACTGAAACTAATTAAATTGAAAATTACAACATGGGAGTACAAAAACAAAAGCAAATAAATTGAGAGAAAGAATTAACTGGCTTAATATCATGATGATAATATTATTAGCAATAGGAAGTGGGGATTGTATGATTAAAGCTGTTTATTCTCAGGCTCTTTCTCTGGAAGCAGGCGAGGGACACAGGGCAGGCAGGAGGGTCCCAGTGCTCTGGGGGTGCTTGGGGGTCCTGACCCAGCGCTGTGGCCCCTCCTGGAGGGGATTTGCTCATCCTGGTGCCCTCCCCAGTGCCGTGCCCGTGCTGTCCCCGCTGTGCCAGGCGGGAGGTCAGGCTCATCTGCCCGCAGACCTTCCCGTGCCCTGGTAAGGAGAGCCCTCCAGGAGAGTCATTATCACTCCAATTACTGGTTCTGTTTAAAGGGATTAGAGCCAAATTAACATTGCAGTTTACCACCCAGAAGTAATCCTGTGTAAGTGGACAGATTCTCTTGTAATGTCCAAAGAGATGATGAATGGGCGAGGTGCTGCTTGAGTGGATTCCCAGCAGTGAAGGGGCTGCTGGCCCTTCCTCGAGGGCACCTCTGGAGAGAACAGAACTCATCTCCTCGGAGCTGGTGAGGTGGGGGCTGACGCATTGGTGATGGTTACAGCAGCATCCCAGAGGCGGTGACAGGTTGAGGAAGAAAACGCAGGCTGGGAACAACAGAAGGACACTTTGGGCAGGACTTTGTGCACCTTGGAGGGAAAGGGGAAATGAGGAAGGCAGAGTTTGCAGAGCACTGGCTGCCACAGCCAGCCCTGTCCCAGTTCGGATTGCTGCAAGGTTCCTGCTGATAAAACAGCCTTCACACATCTTTTGTGCTTTTGCTCTTTTTGGTAAAGTGCTCTGCCCTGCTGCATGGCAAAGCCAAGGCTCAGGTATGTGTGGCTTCTCTGGGAAAGGGTGTCTCATCCCTTCCCAGGTTTGGGAGACTCAACGCAGGCTTTAAAGCCACACGCGGGGCTGCTGAGTCCCTCACACACTTTTGAAGCGTGGAATTAAAGCCAAGCAAAAGGCAGCCAAGGCACTGGAAATTAGGTGAAAGCTGAAAAGTTTGTGAAGGCAGAAAGGGGCAAGTTTACGGCGTGGTTCCATCCAAACCCTCCACGAGTGCCTGGCAGCCCTGGCCCTGGAGCCACAGCGGCGTTGGCAGAGCCGCGGCCCCAGCGCTCGTGCCGCGCTGGGCTGGGTGCAACGTCTGCGATATTTGTGATCCGGGCAGTGAGCGAGGGGCCTCTTTTTATGGTCGTTTCATTATGGTGCTTAATTTCTCTTGCAGAGGCAATTACCTTCTCCGGGAGGGAAGCAATACCGCTTTCAGACGTGTGGCTGCTACTGCCACCCCCCAGCTCCGCCGCTGCCAGCGCTTCTGCCGCCGCCGGAATAGCAATCGGGATGGGACGCGGGAGCCAGCGGCTCGGGCTGCACCGGGACAGATAAGAGACTTGCAAAGGGGAAGATAACCCCATCCCCTGGCCAAATATTTACCTGAGGGGGCTTGTGTGTCGCATCCGAAGGACAGTCTACAAGGGCTGATCAAACAGTCAGTGACCTCCAGGAAAAAACAAAAGTGATAACAGGTACCTGGGGTGGCGATTTTGTGGTCTGTTTTCACCACCAAGTTCTCTGTTTGTTGAGGAAACTGCAGCATCCTGCATTGTTTGAGTTCTGTTTATTATTTCTCACACCATCTTCCATTAACAAAAGGAGTTAGCACCAATACATGTAATTTTCTATTTTCATAGGCTAAAAAAAGTTACTTCTTCATCCAGTTAAATGAATATGGGAGGAAATTCAGCATTTTTTTCTAGCCAGGCCCACTCTGCACAGGTGTTGGAGGGGCCTGACTACAAACCATCTGACCCGATTCAGTGTGATACAGCCATCAAACAGGAGTTTGTTGGGCAGATTATTCAACTTAACAATGCTTCCCCTCTAATTAAATACAGCATATCAAGAATTATAGTGCTGGGATAGAAACTGAGGGCAAAGGAAAGGATTGCCTGGTTCCATGTTGGAATACCACCACAGGAAGGAGCTGGAAAGGTGCTAAGCAGGACCAGGACCACAAGCATCCATGGGGACACAGCCCAGTGAGGACCACAGATCCGGCTGTGGCTCCGCGGTGAGAGCCCTTGGCAGGAGATGACAGAGGAGCGATGGCCACTGTGGGGATGGCATCGGCCAGGGATCATCCTGGCATTGTCTTCTGAGGGTTGAAGGGAATTAAGTGTAGGAATCACAGCCAGGCGGGACGGTGATGACTCCACTGGGTGTCACACAGAGCACGGGCTGGGCAGGACGGGGACACTCAGGCAGTGGGATGGCCTCAGAGCTGGCGTGTCACAGCAGCTCTCCAGAGCATTGACATTGGCAGAGCCCAGTGCCACCAGGAGCCGTGGAGGAGGTCTCTGAGGACACGAGGTGTGATGGATGCTGCCCATCAAGAGGCAGCCAGAGCTGAGCTCCTCTTGCCATCCAGTTGTCTGCTTTTAATGGATATAAATGGTTACCTTTAGTGCTGAAAAAGCTGAATAGATACAAATATTACTGATAGCATGTGGGTGCACTGGGCCTCATTATCCTTGGGTAATCGAGGTTATGTGGAGCTCTTCTCCTGTATCTGTCACTGTCTCTCTCGGCAATGTGCTGAAGCAGGGAAACCTTGAGGACAAATTGCCCAGGGAGCTGGAGAAGGGCTGGAACCCGGATCCTCACCGGGCAGAGGGAGCACTGGCCTCCTGTCGTGATGCCACACAGCCCCAGGCAGCCTCTGCTGGTACATGGCTTTGATTAAACCCCTGCAAGCTGTCACGTATTTGGAGAGTTTTGTTTCTGTTGCTCTTCATGAGTCACTGGTGAGAAGCCAGCGATGGACCCACAGTTACTCCTGAATTTCTGCAGGAAGCATCGTGATCCATCCTGCGTGCACAGGGCTGGTGGCACACAGGGGAGCGCCTTTTCCTCCCCCAGAACCCCTGAGCTGCCCTTTGCTCCGTGCAAATGCCACTCTGCAGAGCTACGGCAACATCCCTTCCGCCAACAAACCCAGCTCTGAGGCCGCCCTCGGCAGGGAGTTTGGAGGGGTTCCTCAGCCTGGTGAAGCTGGGGAATCCCACAAGCCACACGTGGCTCTTCCCACCCTTGATGGGAGTTATCTCGCAGCACACGTTTTGTGTTTTACAACGGAATCTGTAATACAGCATTTGCAAGCGCTGAACGCTGAGCGCTCACGCTGAGAGGTGCCTTCCTGCAGGTATTGCTACTAATGAAGCTGAGGCCGTAAAATATTCCTGGAAAGTGCTTACAAAAGGCTTTCAGATATGTCAAATGATGTTTTTCATGTTATCTCAAATTTGCTTTCCGTTTCTAAGGAATACTCAGACTTTTCAGCTCCTCCCCGCCTTTCTCCCCCCAGTTCGGAGGAGGAGGAGGGAGGTGTGCTGTGTGCATAACCACAGAGCTCCTTACCCAAACCTCTCCAAAAGTATTGAGCTGCATTTTGGCACTGAAACACTCAAACAGACTCGTAAAGCTCTGACTCTATTTACTTCTTGATTAAGAGCAGGGGAAAAAGACAAGTGCCAAATACTTCTCCTCCTGTTGACTCCTTGGCCGAGGGGAGGAACAGCCCACAGAGGCCACACCATGTCCCCACCCAGCTGTGCCATCCCAGGCAGGACCCAGAGATGCTGTGTGAGCCCAGACCCATCGCTGACTCTTCTCCCATCACTCTCACTCTGTTGCAATGATCGCCAAAAGCAGCTCCTCCACAGAAAAGCGATGTCATTGTGGAACTGATCCAAGCCCATCTCCTTGACTCCCTTTTTACCATGGGCAGGAAACCCATTAATATGATGAAAATGACCTCAAATTGCTGTTGCTGGTTTATTTAATCTGGCCAGGCTCTTTTCAATGCTCAGCCACTGTCAGCGAAGACAAATTGCCTGTCCGATGTTTAAAGGTTTTGGGATGTAGGACAGCATTGATTTTGTGTGTCTGAAAAGGCGACGCTTCCTGGGCTTGCAGCGAGCGGGGCTTTGGTGACAAACACCTGCTGGTGCTGATCCTCCCACTGATCCCGTGTGTGTCACTGCCACGCAGAGCAAGGGCCGGTGCGCACTGTGGAAAACTCAGGGAACAGAGTGGGAAGAGGAGGTGAAGGGATGGGGAGGAAGAAAAGCATCAGGTCCCCGGGCTCTCTGCTGTTGCCCCCCTCGCTGCCCACCCTGCAGCTCTGCCAGGGGGTGGCTGGGACCCAGCGTGGCACCGTGGGGCCCCTCTGTGCCCACTGCTCCTCCAGGCAGCCAAAAAGTCACCACTGACGCCTTCGGGATGTGCCGAGCAGATGGAGCGCTTTGCCTCTCGCTGGGAAGCATTATTGCCAGTCCTTGACTCAACAGGGATAAGCATTCCTGATTCCAGGCAGTTTTTGAGCCTGGAGGGCAGCCGGGTCCCCGCGGTGCTGGGCTGGCACTGCGGCCACCTCCTGCCCTCCCAGTGCTGAGGCACTTCTGGCCTGGACCCTGCCACCACGGGAAAGTCTCCATCACTGCCAGGGGGTCCTGGGGCCACCAGCCCCCAGGAGAGCCAGAATTGCCCTCCAGCACTACCTGTCCCTTCCAAGAGCCCTCAAGCAGGGGGTGCAGGGCTGAGCACCCCGGCTGCCCCTCCGCAATCACGTGCCTCTAAACCAGGGCAGTTCCACACCTGATAGAGCCTGCATGCAAAATAAAACTGATTCCTTGCTCCTGCTTCCTCCCACAAATTCCTAGGAATAGCCCTCAAAGGGGAAGCTCCGAAGAAAGGAGCGATTAATTCTCGGTGGCACATTTAAACACCGTTTTTATTACAATTCAGCCTTTCACGCACTTTGCCCTTTTCCGATTCATTCTTGCTCTTTTGAGGTGGAACGAGGCTGATGTTTTGCAGCTCCTGTTTTCAAGGGGAGTTTTTAACTCTTGGTTTGCTGTTGTGGCCGTGCCAGGGATGAGAGCCTTCCCCAGAGGATGCAGCTGGGATGCTCCTGGGGAGCAGTGGGTGCTCTGCTCTCCCAGCACAGGCATGATGTGGGTTCAGCAGGATGCAGTGGGGCTCAGTGGGGTTCAGTGGGGCACAACCCAGCCTCCAGTCCCCTGGTTCCACCACACAGTGCTCGTGCCGTGGTGTTTTACAACACACAGCAACAAAACCTGAAATGTACTGGAAATAATTCTACTATCAAATGCATTCAGCTCTGTTTGTTTGCTTTAAAATTAACATTGAGGATGAAATGATTCACTGAACTACAAAGAGATCCCTCAACTTGACAAGAATTGCAGGCAGGATTCCTTCCACTTCCAGTTATCACAGGAAAAAACATTTCAACATCTTGTCTGCTCAGTGCAAGAAAAATAGTTCTGTGCTCTGTGCCGGGGAAACAAGGAGCTTATCAAAACAATCTCCAGCATCAGAGGGACGAGGTGGCAGAGCCTCCCGTGGGGCACCTTTTCTCTCGCTGTGCACAGCCCTGGAGCTGCTGCGAGGAAGGACAGGGCTCTGAGCAGCTCAGGGCCACTCTCACGGACTGCTGGTGCCCGTGACAAAGGGGATGGATCCCGCAGGAGCCAGAGCAGGAGGAGCAGCCACTCTAAGAGGCTGCTCAGGGCCAGTGCTGCAGCCTGGACCAAAAAAAATGGGGAAAAGGGAATGTTTCTCAGTGATTTTCCTGCAGAGAGAAGGAGGGCAGTGTCCCAGAGATACAGGGAGAGGACGAGCAGCAGGCTCTGCGCCCCCATCACCCCACGCCCTGTGTGCGGATCCTTTGGAGGTCACTGATCCCTCTGCACCATGCACGTCCTCTCAGCCTGAGCAAAACCGGATGGATTTGACGATCCTAAGAGGTCATTTCCAACTTAAATGCTTCTCTGGTTCTAAGAAAAGCTTCTCACTCCTCCGTGTCCCCTGCCTGGACAAGGATCCTTCCTGCAACCACAGCAGGGCATTCCAGGCTCCTCCAGGAGCCACTTGAGGTGACGATTAGGAGCCGTGGCAGAGCAAGCATGGATAAGCCGGACTAGTCAAAGAGCACGTAAGCTTGGAGTCATAATTAGACATGGCTAATGGGGACAGGGGGACAGGATCTGGGACCTTGAAGGTATCAGGGAGGAGGACTGATAACAAGGAGGCCAAAGGGCTGGGGGCTGCTTTACCTGTTCTGAAAAGTCCCTAGACTCCCCTGAACGACTTCATTGCCAAGAAGTTTTGGAGGATGTGCTGACAACCTCTAGCAGAGCTGAGTGAGTGAGGAGAGCAGTGGGCTGGCAGCAAGGCCACGCTCTGCTGTGCCCACCCCCAGCCCCCCTCCTCAGGCTGCTCCTGCCACCGGCCAGGGACAGACCCTCGGATCCCAAACAGCTCCTGGAAAGTCCCCATCAGCCTGCCAAGGAGCAGGAGCATCCAGCAGCTCCCTTCGCAGGGCTGGCATCCATACAGCAAATGTTTCTGGGTGGTTTAGGGCTGGGGAAAGACACGTACCTCCAGGAAGAGGCTGGGGAGGTTCTGCTTCTGGGAAAAGCAGACGGAAAGATGGATGTCAAGGAAGTGCTGCAGGAAAGCATCATATAAAAAGTCATAAATTTCCAAATCATTTTAGTGAGCAAATTTCATTTTGGTGCATTGGGACCAAGCACAAAACAAACAAGCCTAAGGAGTTAAACACTTCTCTCCATGGGTTGCCCTTTATGAAAGAAGCTCCAGTGTCCAAGTCTCCAGCTGTGCAGGGACTTCCAAAAGTTCCCTGGCTTGGCGAGGCTTTTTCACACAACACCAACACTTCCTCTGGGGGTGGGCTTTGGGGGAAAGCCAGAGTTTGAACAGTTGCTGACACAGGCAAGATGCTGCGGGGTGTGGAAGTGTAGGCTTAGGTTGGGTTTTATTTCTTTTTAACCAAGCTGGTTTGCTAATTCTGGTTTGAAAGCTTCCGACTTTTCCAGAGTCAATAAGGTCACCCGACAATCAAGCTCCCTGGTTCCATCAGGGCCCTTCCACCCACTTAATGAAAACAAATGCTGCTGGGACAAGGGCCATCCTTCTTTCTGTCTTCTGGGGCCCCGAGAATGGGCTTGCTTGAGGCTTCTGTTATGTTAACAAATGAACCAAGGGATATTCTGGCCGCTCCCAGGTACATCTAATTCCCAAACTGTAATGGAGCTGTTCCTGGTCCTGGGTCACTAATGCTGACAGTGTCAGCCTCTGGGTCTGGTCCTGGGCACGTGAAGTTCATGTTCCTCTAAGAAGGTGAAAAGTAAAACCCCTCGGAAGCCGTTTCCCACAGCAGGTTTTGAGGGGCAGGAGAGGAGCTCAGCGGCCCGTTAACAATGGCTAATTGCCTCTTGCCTCCTTGCCCAGGTCCATGCCCTCGGAAGGAGGGAGCTGACATTGCCTGGTGGTGGCTGAGCTGCTGGAGGGGCAGGTTAATCCCCTTTTATGAAGTTTGAGATCCCAGCTTTGTAATAAATCCAGTGTTTCGGGTGGTGAAATGCCACCACCTTTTAAAAGCAGCGTTAAAGCTTCCTAGGCAGGTCGTGGCAGGTCCTGACCGGGAGAAGAGCCCGGAGAAGCCAGGCCATGGGAGGGGATGTTTGTGCCATAAGCCAGTCCTGAGGCCATGCAGGGAAGCAAACATGACCTAATGGGGATCAGTTGGTTTGCAGCAGGACCTTGGCTGCAGCAGCTTCTATTTCCAGCAGCATCGAGCTTCCCTCACTTCTAAGGGCCTCCAGCCTGTAGGATGTCTTTTTTCCCCTCAGTATTCAAGTGCTGGCACAGTCTCTGGCTGCTGGCCCTGCGGGTACCGGGGGATGAATGAGGGCAGTTGGAACACAAGGGAAATAACAGCTTACTTTTATTGTGAGATAAAGAAATGGAGACAAGGCGGGAGTGGAGAAGGGCTTAAATAAAACTGTGCGGCTCAGGCTGGAGGCAGTGGAAAGCAGCAGGGAAGAGGCAGGAGCTGCCGTGGGCATCTCCAGGCTGGTGAACACATCCTGTGCCTGCCCATCTGTCTGTCTGTCTGTCTGTCTGCAGCCTGAGCCCATGCTAGCCAGCACCTCGCAGCCTCTGGCACTGACTCCAGGAGCAAGTGGGCATCCCTTTGGAGGCAAACATGGGGAACCTGAGCCTCCTGCCCTGCCCTGTCCTCCCCGCTGCTTTCCTTCCCTTATTGCTGCTCACCTGGAAAACAGCCGCAGCTGTGGCACAAAAGAAAAAAAAATGTGTAAAGTGGTTTGTTTGGGGCATAGCCCAAATATTTAGGCTTTTCTCCCAAACTCATTACATTTGTTATTCTCCTGGGAGTGTTTCCTTCCTGCCTTGAAATCAGCGAGCGTATCCCGAAGCAGGGAGGGCCCGGGTGGATGAGGAGCAGGAGGACGTGCAGAAGTTTTCCCCGGCTGTTTGGGAGACAGAGAGCCAGGCTCCCCGGAGCCCTGCGGAGGGTGGGATGGTGGCTGCCACCTCTCCATCTGCACTGCCTGCTGGGCGTAGGAGCAAAGGAGCCCGGGAGCCTCGTGGGGGGGTCAGGATGCTGCTGGAACACCCTCGGAGTGCTCTGGAGAGAGCAGCGAGGGCTGAGGAGAAGCCGTGTCCTTCTGCCAGAGGACAGTGCCAGCGGAAGCGGTGACATGCCAAGGGGACACTGCCCACCGTGGGAGCCAGGCAGGGCCACCCTCGCCGGCACAGGGAGCTGCTGGGGGGCTGCAGCACCAGGGTTTTACCCTTGAGCTCTTGTTTTGCTGCTGTTCTCTGGAGCAAGACACCTTCTCTTCCCACAAACAAAGCCATAAATCCTGGCGCAAGCAGGCTTCACGGGGAGAAAAAGTGAAGCTGGGATGACAGCGCCAGGGAGTTGTGTGAGGAGGTAAATTACTTGAAATATTGCTGAAAACTTCCATGCCGTAAATATAGTTCTGATCCCAGCTAATCAATCACCACAATTATTCTATAAATAAGGGAGAGGTTGGCTGTGTGGTACCAGACGTTTTTCCACAGGCCTCTGGAGCAAATTTGTTAGCACCTTAAAATAAACTATTTGCTCCAGGTAGTTTGTTTGTTCTCTCCAGGCTGCACCATCCTCTCATTCATTTTTCATCACCTTGGATTGGTCGTTGGGAATCTTTTAGTGCTTTCTTCCCTGCCTGGCTCTCACAGACGGATGCTGCAGGGAGCAGGTTTAAAAACCAGCCAGACAAAACGCGTCCAGGCGGGTCTCAGCCCGGAGTTCTCCCCCCCAGCTCCTCGTGGTGCTCGTGCTAAGGAAGCCTCTGTTTAATGTCTTTTCCACAGGGCTATAAACTCACAACAGGCCATTTTTTCCCTTTTATAGATCAGCATTACTAATTTATTGGCAGTTTACTATTTGGAAATGTTCTCATATAAATTAATGGGAAGGTGATATTACACCTGAGTCCCTGGGGGAGGAGAAAGCCAAACAAACCCACGGGCCCGGTGCTCAAGGAATGGCAGCATGTTAAATCACCCCTTTGCTCTGCAGAGGCTGTCGTTCCAAGGGCAGAGCTTGGGCTCTGGCTCCTCCAGGGTTCCCACGGATCCCATCCTGGGGAGCCAGCCTAGTTCCAGGGCACACAAGTCAGCTTCCTTCATTCTCCACATAATTTTCTTCTCTCCAGCTCCCAGGACCACCTGATCTTCCTTCCTAACCGTGCTTTCCAGGTGTACAGACATTCCCAGCCACTTCACCAGGGATTTAATTACATGCCAGAGGAAGAAGCACCCGGCTCAGACAGCTCCAGTGCCCAGTGTAATCTGTGCAATTGTGTCAGTGAAATGGGATAAAAGTGGCTAAACCCCGACAAATTGATACTGGGGAGGGGATGAGGAGCCACAGTATGTGTGGGTGGGAGGAGGAGGGTTTTTTTTCAGAAGCATGAGCCATTATTAAAGACTGATCCTTCTTCTCATGCACTTCAGGAGCAAAAATGGAAGTTTTCTGCCCCAGTAAGACATCTCCTGCTTGATAGAGGATTTCCCAGTCCCAGGTGCCTCCCAGTGCAAGCTCAGAGCTGGAGAGGGGCTGAGTTCTGTGGCTGCTGGGGGGTCCTGCAGTGTCCCACACACAGGGCAGGACCCAAAGCCACTCAGCTGAAGGGGAACACCGTGTTCATTGACACACTCCATTTATTTTATCAAACTATTGTTATTTATGAGGGAAGCTTATTGAGTTAAATCACTTCTCCCGCAGTAATATAAAAATGCTGCGGCTCGGGAATGCTGACAGGCGGGAGAGCCAGGCTCACTTTTCTTGCTGAGCAGACGAGGAACAGGAATGATTATTTTGTATCGCTTTACGAAAGAGACCTTCTTGTAATATACCTGCTGTGCATTGATAAATAGCACCGGCAGATAATAAGGGCCTTGGGCAAGGAGCAAGGAAGAAAAAAGGCTTTCCAGCATGTGAACACAAATGCTTTAAATGTGAACTAAATTGGCCTGATCATTCCTCAGATTTGCAGAATTAAACCGTGCCCAATTGTCAACATCACTGAGATTGATGAGACAAATACAGCCAAAGCAAAGGGAATCTATAACAGCCCTGCTAGAGACGCTTGCAGGGTGTAAGAGCCACACACTGTTTGTGAAACCCAGCGCTATGATTTCGTCCCCCTCCAAGCCACCTCCCAGCGATGGGGAGCTGGGAAAGTTCATCAGCCAGGGATGCAGGATGAGGACCCTGGTGCTGGAGCTGGAGATAAGCTGAGATCAGTGTCAGACCTCTGCTCTTACAAAAACCTCATTGCATGGGAAGTGCAGGGCTCAACCTCTGAGTGTTGTGCACCCCATCGAGGTGAAACCCCGAAATTCAGCACAGATAAGGGTCCTAGGAAGCAGGATAGGTTTCTTTACTTCGCCCTCTGTAGCACACCAGGACGGGATTAGCTTTCTTTTCCCATGAGGAGCCTGTGACAGCCCCTCTCCTTCACAGGGCAGAGGAGACCTTTGCTTCAGCTTCACTTCTCCAGGTTGTTAACACCTCCCAGCTGACAGCCACCGTGAAGGAGAGACGCCTCGCTTCACCTTGCAGCAGCTCGATGGAAAACCTGGGGAAACCATGGCAATGCTGAGGCCAGGGCCTCCTTTCTAATGATGCCGAGGATTTCTCAGCAGAGGTAACAAAGGCAGGTACCTCTCCTGCTGGTGAAAGCACCGTTCCCAGGCTCCTGCAAGTGATGCTTCTTAGGCACCTGCTTTTGACCCCAGTCAGTGCTCCTGGTCTTTCCATCCCCTGCCTGATCCCCCTGGGCTCTCCAGCCCCTGTCTCATCCCCCTGGGCTCTCCAGACCCTACTTGACCCCCCTGGGCTCTCAGCTCCCTGCCTGGCACCCCGGCTCTGCAGCCCATGTGGCAGAAGTGAATCCAGCCAAGCTCTGCCTGTGCCTCCATCAGAACAAAAGGTACCTGAGGACAACGCTCAGGGTGGGCAGGTGGATTCCTGCTGCCTGTGTTGAAGGTGATTAAGGTGCTCACTCATCTGTCCTTGGGGTCCTGCTTCAGTCAGGGCTTTGCAGCCTGGCCAGGGAAGCCAGTGAGTGACAGATGATTGATTTGAGCTCACTCCTATCAGCCCTCACTCCTATCATCCATTCTGGAAGAGTGGCAGAGCCAGAGCAGCTTCCTCGACACAGTCCTGGACCTGCCTTCGGGATTCTTGTACCTGGAGATATCTCACATGAGGAGCGTGTCCCCATCACACCCCACACAGAGACACGCTGAGGATCGTGGCATCCCACACTGCCCTCACCTCAGCCAGGGCCTCATAAATTTCTTAAGCCAGCGCTGGAAATAAGAGGTGTAGGAGAACCTCAGGGCTGTTCCTGAATACCAACAAGAGGAAGCACTGGTCTCCCTGCTCAGCTCCAAGGACAAAGCCTTCCCCAGCTCCATCCCCACCCAGTCTGCAGTAGCCTGTGGGTGGCTCCTACGGGACCTGCAGGCAGCTAAGGGCGAGGACCAGACCTGGGCAAGCTCTGGGGCTGTCAGGGATGGAGATTTCGGGGCTTTGGGTGGCTCTGGGGCCGGAGGAGGGGTATGGAGGGGGCAGGCATGTTCCCTGCTTTCATTAAGATCCGAGGCTTTAGCGCAGTTCTGCTGCTGGGCTGCTAAGTGAGGGCTTCGCGCTTTCTAATTTTTTCTTTTGTCTTGCATACACACACGAGACAGATTTTGCCTCCACAAGGGATATTTATAGGACATATGTTGGAGCTTGAAGAAGCTGATTAGCGATGTTTAGCTTAAAAAGGGAAGAAACTGCATGAGAGCAGCCTGGCCAGACAAATACTCCACAAGATGTGAGCTTTGGGGAGCAGCTCTGTGAGAGACTGAAATGTTGAAGGTTACTGACTCAAACAGTTACTGACTCAAACAATGCACCCTCAGCAAAGCATCAGGTGCCAGGTGTGCACCCCACAGCCAAAGGGAAGGAGGGAAAGTTTTGGGGGTGTGGTGGCTAAACTTCTGATTTACACATGGGCAGCCCAGGTTCAGTGAGCACCCACCACTGGACGGTGACCACAACGAACCAACCTTTGTTTAGCAACAAGCTGGGTTTGGAGCTAGATAAAGGAAAAGGCTGATAAGAAGCAGATCCTACGAGGTGGGGTAATGCTTTTTTATCTTGCACAGCCAGCTCAGGTGTAAAACTCTGCCTGCCAGGGGAGGTATCAGGACATTCACACGAAGGCCTGAGGGTTTTCATCCCTTCTGAGGGGGCATAAGTGGCGCAGCTATGTTGGCACGAGAAGCAGCTGTCATGTCTTAAAAGGGGTAATAAATCATCAAAGACCCCCAAAGTGCTCTCAGACTCATTTCTGGGGCCTTCCACCAGAGGACTGTGCAAGACCCACAGTGTTGCAACACTCATTGTAAAACTTCCATCAGGGGAGGTACCTGGGCATTCCCACCTGAACCTGAGCCTGTATTAACACACTGAACTCTGGGGTTCGTGGGCTTTCCCTACCCCCAACAGATCAAGACTGGGACCATCACTTCGAACAACAGACATCTAAATTGCAACGATCAAGTCTTGTCGCTGGATCCCCAGGTGCTGAGATCCTGCCATTATCAACTCTTATCCCTTCTTCCTCTTTCTTTATTTTCCTTTTATATTTTCTTAAGTGATACCTTTATACTTTTATATTGCTGTATTTTTATTAATGACAACCAAAAGGGCTTCATTTTTTCCCCTTTCCATTGCAACCAAATTGTTTTAAAATAAACCTCTCATACATTTATATATATATGAAAACACCAGTCATTCAGTGTCATTTCACCCCAATTCACTCCAAGGGGCCTATTAACAAGAACCTCAGTTACCCCATCTTCAGCTCCCTCCCTCCCTCGCTGGGCCCCAGGACTGGCTGGGACCACTGGGCTCCTGGAGCTGGGGATGTGAGGTGGGCTCTGCCTCCTCTCCTTGGGGAAGGACTCTGGGAACAGAGGCAGCATCTCCCCCCTGGAAAAAGCAAGCTGTGGCTGCAGGGCTGGCTGACATCTCCAGGCAGGCAGCTCCCACAGCAGGGAGGCTCTGGGGGCTTGGATGACTCTTCTGGGCTTGCAGAATGGGCCCATGAAATCCCATCCAGCTTTTCCCCATCTCAGCCCTCCTCTCCTGCCTCGTGACTCTCCTTCCAGGGGTCCAGCGTGCCAGGCTGGAGCTGTGCCTTGTTAGACAATCTGGTTTAGACCATTAGAGGGGTTTAGGGCAGTGGGGGATGCTTTCTGAAGGGAATGCAAGTCTCAAGAGAGCTGCTCAGTGTATAAAATCCCCTGGGTGCTTTCCAGAATCCTATTCCCTGTCAGCACTGGTCTGAAAAACGAAAGGACAAAGCTACAAGGAGGCAGAAATTGCATTATACTCCTCTGTGCTTCACAAGCTCCAAGTAACACTTCTGCTTCTCCCGTATGAAAGGAAAATGGGTAATGACAACCTACTTCTACTGAAGAGACAATTTTCACTCCTCCTTGGCAAGTGTAGCTGGGGCAGTGCCTTTCTATCCACTCAGAGGCAAATTAACAGATTTTGCCTCAGAACACGGTGGATGAAGTGCAGCACAGCTGGCAGCGTTCCCCTGCTGTGGCTCACAGCACCCTTGGGGTGCCCACACCTGGTCCAGCTCACGGTGGGTGGGTGGGTGAACACCCAGGGGCTGTTGTGGACAACCTGGGAAGCGCAGACCGGATTGCAGGGAAAAACCCTCTTTTCTCCCCGAACACGGGTCTGCATGAGCATCTATGCCCCACAGCACAGCAGCCAGCCCCAGCCAGCGCCTGCAGCTTTGCACCAGCATCAGGAACTTTACTCCCTCTTGGAGCGATGACTCTGAGAAGAACAAGTTAGACAAATGAATTCGCTAATTACTTCCTTCCCTCCTCCTTAAATGGTGGGATAATTCATGGTTCCTTCTCCCGCAGCGGGCTGCTCCATCGCCTGCCCGTGGCAGGCGGCCCCGGCAGCGCTGCCGAGGAGCTGAGCGAGACAAAGGGGGCCAAGATTGCCGAGTGGCACCGCCCGCCTTTGCAAACACCACCAAAAACGCTGTGCTGGCTGCTTTAGGGAGGCACGGAGTGAGTGCTGCACGTGTCGCTGGGCCGGTGACAGGCAGGGCTCTCCGGAGGGCAGCAAGGATGGACACACTCTGGCCAGGTATCTCCCTCCCTGTGAGGTTTCCACTCCAAGCATCCCAAACCAGCCCTGAAAACCCAAATAATCACCTGAGTATAAAAGCTTTGCCTGCACACCTGCTTTGGTATTGTCGAAAACCTCAGCTCTCCTTTGATCTCTGTTGTTTCTGTAAGCTTCTGGCTCGTGAGGATGCAATGTGGAATTGAGGCCAGAGGCTTGAGAAGAGGCTCAGGGCCAGAGGAAGGCTGATGATGAGGGCATGGGGCCTTTCCATGCTTGCGGTCACTTGCCTGACCGATGTGTATAGACTATAACAGATGTTTGTAGCCAAAAATCCAGAAGCTCAACCCGCACTGCCAGGCCCCAGATCCTCAGCATGGTCCTCCCTGCAATCCCCGGCCAGCTCCACGCATTTGGCACAAATGGGGAAGTAATATATTTTTAAGTGGGGCTGAGTTAAGAGGATTTGTTTGAGATACAGGATAGCTCTCATTAATGTTTGCTCGTTTGGGTTTATTTAAGCCTTAATTGATTGTCTTTTACTTAACTGCGTTCCAGTATCTCTCGGGCTCCAGAGCAGCCTCTTAAGAGGCAATCGCATGCTCTTGCCTCCTTGTCTCTCACGATCTTTCACGTTGGTGAGCTGGGTTTAACAGCTGATAAAGCCCATGGGCTTGCAGTAGAGCTGAGCTTTCTCCTTCAAGTCCCTGCACATGCAGCCCCCAGGCAGGCCTGCCCAGGTGAACCCTGGGTTTTGTTACCTGTCTGTGCCGAAGCTGCCGTAATCAGCAGCTGTGAGCACTGTGAGTTCAGTCCTGGGATTGTTTGTAATGAACACCCCGGGGCTCGAGGCTCCTTCCCTCCCGGAGGCAGAGTGCACAGAGCCACAGCCAGTCTGTAACTGGCCTCACTCCAGGAGGTGGGGAGGGGGCAGCATCGGCTTTGTGGCACCACCGAAGGTGTGAGGCTGTGAGGGAACCAAGCCCTAACCACCCCGACAGGCCAGGGTCGTGCTTAGTGAAAACCAAACACAGCCAGGACATTACTTAGGTACTTTTGTAGCCCTGGTTCTGCCTGCGCTGGGACGGAAGACTTTGTTCCCTGGGCAGCTGCCACCTCCCAGGATTAGCTGGTCCGCAGTTCAACCTCCGAGATTTCATCCTTCCCACATGAGGTTCCTTCTGACCAGGAATCCAGCCCCAAGGAACGTGGGGATTTGGATGCTGAACCACAGCACTTCTAGCGGCAGCTGGAGCCGATCCAGCGGGAGCACACGTGAGGAGCAGGGGCTGGCAAGGCGTCCAAGGGACAGCGCTGACCTTCCATCCAGCTGCCTTGCTCACAGGACGCTTCTTTTCTCTGGAGAGTAAGTTTCTCTGGAGGCAGAAAAGAAACCCAGTGAGTCAGAAAGGCAGCAGAGAGACTCATCTCTACACAAGCCTTGCTTTCTGCTGTGCCTGTTCAGAGCCGAGCGAGCCGTGGTCACTCTCGTGCCCCTTCCTTACAGGTGGTTTGTCCCCGTGAAGGGACACCCGGGCAATGCTGGCTCTTTGTGCACCACGGTTCTGCTCCTCGCTTGTAGCCAGGAGCAGCTTTGAAGACTCTATCCCCAAATGCATACAAAAACTTCTTTTACTGCAGTAGCTGAACAGAAAAGCAGCTCGGCTTTTGAGAGACACACTTTTCTTACAGTACACCAGGAATAATGTCGCTCCTTACTGGCAGCACCCCCGGAAAGAGAGAAAACGCATCAGGCTCTGATGAAACACCTCCCAAAATAACCAGCGCCTTCCCCGCACGCTCCCCTTTGTGCTCGGCTGTCTTTGGGCGAGCGCGGAGCACGAAAGGCACTTCCAGCCGAAGGGAATTCGGGGCTGGCTGCGTATCTCTCGGTGCGGGGGCCCGAGGCGGCGGTGGCGGATCCGCGCTCCCGCTGGCCCGGCATTGTACCTGCGGGCCAGCTGTGCAGATCAGGATGGAAACTCTCCCAGGGTTGGCTCGGGAGCAGGATGCCCGCTCCGGGAGCAGGATGCCCGCTCGGCCGGCTGGTGGAGCCCGCTGCAGAAGCAGCCGGGCCCGCTCCACCGGGCAGCGGGCCGGGGCTCCCCGGGGCTGCCGAACTGCGGGGGACCCCTCGCCCTGCCCGCAAAGCACGGATTGAACCCGCACTCCCCAGCTGCCCGCCGGGCGGGGACGGGCTGTACGGGACACCGGGGCTCCGCGCGGTGACACCGCGGTCCCGGGGTGCGGAGCTGCTGGGCCAGTGCCCACCGGCTGCTCGCGGGGTCCGGGGAAAGAAGCTCTCCAGCGGGGGAAAAGGCTGCCGGAGGCGGCGTCCCGGGGACGGACGGGCCGTTCCCCGGCGGGGTCCCGGCACTGCCCGGCGATCCCCACGGAGACAGAGACG